>JAEMBS010000218.1:0-41000 GCA_018467065.1 Ephestia elutella | reverse complement strand
CAAAAAACTGAAATTAAAAAAAAATAAAATTGGAGCTGGTGAAGTTTGCAACTCTTGCAAGAATGAGCGAGCGCCAATTGAGAAGAATGGCATTTGAAATTAGCCAACTTCAGAAAAGAATAAAAAAAAATAGACAATATATGAAATTTTTAAAAACGCTCTACGCTTCTAATATGCTTCGGTGCGGCGCCCCTAGTGTGTTCAGAAGCAATTGCGCCACAAGCAAAGCTAAAGACGCCCACCAAAAGCTGTCCACTATATGCTTATTGAGCGTCAATACAAAACATAGCCAAAGTACCGATAATCGAAATTGAATTAAATGGAAAAGGGGAAATCACAATGGGAAATAGGGTAAGCAAATAGACATTACTGGAACCCCGTACCAAACCCACGTCAATCTGGCGGATGGATAATCTAAATGCATGAAATTATTATTAATTTCCGTGGAAATCACAATGAGAAATAGGGCCACCCATAAATTTTATAGTGTTCCTAAATTCTGATACTAAAACTCTGTTGGGAATAGACTTTCTGCAGAGCAAAGGCGTTATACTGGACTTAGGACTAAATATGTGGTACTTCTCAACTGCCCCGAACAATAAAGACGAGTTTCTTCGGCTATAGAACGAGAAATCTACTGCTGTAAAGAAACTTGATTTTGATAAACCTAAAAAAACTATGGAACCATTGTCGGAATTTTTAGCATGGGCATAAAGGCGAGTTTCTTCGGCTATAGAACGAGATACCTTCTGCTGTAAAGAAACTTGATTTTGATAAACCTAAAAATAACTAAGGAACCATTGTAGGAATTTTTAGCATGGGCATCCAACTTTTCCATTTAGAGCACTTAGAATAAACGAAGTTTGAAGAAATTTCACTCCCACTAAAAATGGCTTCTTCTTCTGTGATGCTAGCTCTTTCTTTCTCTTTTCTCTTTCCTCTTTCCATTTTTCTAACTGCTTTCTCCTCTGTTCCACTTTCTGTTCAGCCTCTGACAATGGAGCAGGAGCAGGACTTTTTGGCAGGTTTCTGGCCTTGTCGAAAAGAGACAGCCGGCTGTTACGCCTTCCCTTCAGATTCGACTCAAGCCTTTTTTGGACCTGAAATTTAGAGTTAGACTGTTATTGACAAATTTAAAATACACTCTGACAGGAAAATGTCTCAATGAGGACTTAAATGTCAACTACAATCTACAACCAGCATGCATAACATAACTGAAGGCCTATTATTAAATAATATATTGTAAACAATAATTACCCCTCCTGCGACGCTCACGAATTGGACTGGTTTCACTTTGTGCTTTTTCTCATGGTTCTTTAATAGAGCACCTAAATCAAACCTTCTCTCTGAAACACAATGTAAAATAATGATTTGCTGGGTCACTGGATTCACTTGCATACAACGTAAGCAGATGCTGGTGTCTCTGCGTTGGTTAAATTAATTATTAAAACTCATTTAACTAAATTTATTATTTTTATTATGAATTATATATTTGGTATCTAATTATAATAAATATAATAATTTAAATGTAATTCGTAATTCAAATAATAGTATTTTCTGAATGAATATTGTTATTATGTATTATTATGTATTTATATATAGTTTTTACACCCTTTTCAGGGGATTTTGAATATCTTTACGGGATTTTGGCCAAGCAAAGATATAATTTATTTTTTAGATATATTATAGATTAAGATATAAGTTATTTATAGGGTTCCACGTTCCCCCTTCGACGGGATTCGAAGAATTCGACTTTTACCGTTGAAAATAACGTGGAAAAAACGTCCCACATTTTCGAAGTTGGGCTTTCAAGTCGAAGGCCGCCGAAGGTGCGGCGCAGGCCGCCGCACCTTCGGCGGCCTGCACCTTTGCTGAGCTGCCGACCACCAGGGGCTTTTCACCACCCTCGCCCGGGAAGTACCGTATCAGGCAAGGAGAAACAGACCGGCCTTCTGCCCACTACCTTTCTTACCTTTGTTACCTATTTTAACAATAAAATTGTAAGTTGGAGTCCCTTGTTTTCATTATTAAACCCGGCTCCGCTGCACTACTTGGCGGATCGATCACAATGTGTGTCTATAAATAACAAAGGTAGCTCTGCAGGCCTAGCCAAGTGTCAAACGCTCAGAAGCGATTCAAATATACGCTTCGCTAACGCTTTGTCGATAACGTTAATAAACTGGTAGCCAAGTAGACCGCATGGTAGCGAACGCTATTCTCTTTTATCGTACCTGTCGCTAAAAATAAAAACTTTATGTATGGTATCATTTACCGGTATGACAAATGAGTTCGGCATTTATTTGTTTATTTTAAAGTTGCGTTGCGCGCTAGAACAGAGTTGTGTTTTGTGTAAATTGAGGGGTATAGAATCAAATACAGCTAGTCAAAAAAATCCTCTCTAAATTATCTGTAGTCACATCTAAATGTAAAGAATCAAAACTAGCTTAATATGGTAGAAAAAACTGATTTCTAAACTGGCATTAAGATCAAACTCAGCTTATTTAGCAGCTGTTTGTTTCAAAGCCAGCTTAGATTGCCACTGACCAATCACAGCGCTGCAATGACGTCGCGTTAATATGGCGTCCGCAAGAGTTTTTGGAAAAGAGTACTCGTAGTTTTTAATCATTTTAAATAGTTTTTGAATAAGTTTTTACCGTATAAAAGTGATATATGAGTGAATATCAAAAAAAATGTACATATCAAAAATTTTTGGTGTCCTCATTTTTAACACGGGTGTAAAAAATGTTGTGACAAATAAAAAGCCCCATTCTTTTACAAGATATTAAAATATTATATCTTTTGTATATAAACACCTCATCAACTGAATTAGGTCTTAGGAATAAAATTAAAAAAAAAACATTTCCAGTGATGTGGAATTTTTTTGTCATACAAAAAACAATTGTCTCCACGCGCCAATTTTAAAAGAAAAAAAATCTTATTTGCATTTTATGAAACTCACACAGATTTCTTTGTCACAGTATACTTGGAAAACGATTACCGTACATGAGAAACCTTTTTAATCCTTTAGAAACATTCAGGTAAATAAAATAAATGTAGTAATAATCATGTCTCCAAATTTGGTTACTTTGTGTGACGAGCCTTGTGTGACGAAATAATGTGTCCTAATAATACAGTTTCTGAACGTATCTCTATTTTTTAACATCTGGCAACATTCGATTTACTACCAACCTTAAAAAATAAACCGTCAGCCATCTTGCTCTTAAATGTTTTGATGTCGAGAAATGTGTCTAGCCGTTTTGTCGCTGTAAAAAAATATTCTTGTGTGACGCAATATTTCTGGTAAGTTAATTGGTTTTACTATAGACATGTTATTATTAAAACTCATTTGTATTAAGAAAATCGTGCAATAGACAAGAATTGTAAAAATCTTTGTAAGTTGCTAGTAGGACGTAAATTCTTGTTTTGATAGGTTATATTTTGCTTCCATTGTGTGACATTCGGTGACGTCACACAAAAGAATAGGGCGCATACTGACTGGTTGTTTTTTAAGTACAAATTATATTTTATGGGAATAACAATTGGAGCATTTTTGTATTACCTAATAATCGAAAACAATATCCAGTCGTTCAATGGTTGAGCCTAGTTTTACGTCCTTTCGCATAGCGCTTTTTACCCGACTGTCGAAGAAAGGAGGGTAAGGTTTTTCGAGCGTATTTATGTATGTATGTCCATTTCTTTGTCACACCCTACAGCCTAAACGGCTTAACGGATTTTGACAAGCTAGGTGTTATTGGATTTGTCGTAGTTGCATGAGTGACACTGAGTATATTAAAATTTCTAAGAAATCAAAATGGCTGAATTTTGGCATCAAATTGTTATACCGAAGAATTTTTTTGTACTTTACATACCGAGCGAGGTGTCAAAATGAAGAAATTTCAAAGGATATCACAAAAATATATATCACATACTTGTTAACTAAAAAGTTTGAAATAAAATAAATAATTTAAATAATTAAAAAATCCCGGCTATGATGCAACAAGATTAAAAACAAAATAAAGACAAACTACAAGCCTTGTTTGGTTTGACAAACTACTTTGTAAGCTAAAATTATGTTAAATATACGCATTAAGTTTGTTAGCAGGGGCGACCCGTGATTTTTCCGGTACTTACGAGTATACTGAAAGCCGAATACAATGGGTCCCGCCTGCTTGCAAACTTTATGCGTGTATTTAACAGAATATTAGTTAATTAAGTAGTTTGTCAAACCGAATAAGGCTTGTAGTTTATCTTAATCTTGTTTCGATCTTTTTAGTGCATCGAAGTCGGCTTTTTTTATTTTTTAAATTATTTATTTTATTCAAGTCTGTTAATAAGTTATTTAAGTTTCTGCGTATATTAAGATGTTACACTTATATTTAAAATTAATGTTCCCAGATAATGGTACGTAAAACGCCTTTGTCTGGAGCAGAAAGGCAACGACGATATCGTCAAAAGTTGAGGGAAGAAAATCCCGAGAAATTGCTGCAACAAGAAAGGCAGAATTTAGAAAGAACCAAGAAAAAATATAAGAAAATAAGTATACTAACTGAAACCGAACAAAAGTTACAGCGAGAAAAGTGGAGGAAAGAAAAACAAAAAAATAAAGATGAAAAAAAATGTGATAAAAGGACAGAAGATAAGACAGAAAAAGCCAGGCAGCGCATGTATTCTCGTAAACTACAAAAAGAAAATATTAGTTTAAAATCTACAGTGACTCTATTAGTTAAGAAAGTGAAGACGCTAAACAGGAAAAATAACAGATATAAACATAAAATAAATCAGTTGACACAAAAAATAAGAATGATGAACAACACTGGAAAAAATGAACAAGTAATAGAAACCAATGAGAACAAAGACACTCCATATTCTAAAGCTGAAAAAATTATGAATGAAACAATTCCCGTACTTTCGACCCCGGAAAAGAACAAAGTTGTAAAAAAGATATTATTTGAAAATATTATATTAAAACAATCATTACAAACACAATATTCCCAAGCAACAAATAATTCCGAAAGACATATACTCAAAAAAGTAGTGAATAATGATATGACATCAAAATATAAAATGAAAACCAAGTTAAGTACATGTGTGGGACTAAAGGGAAGGTTAAGGTCTCGACAAAGATTAAACAACTATAAAATGAAATGTTTGGAAGAACTCACTTCATTTTATATAAGAGACGATAATAGCCGCGCTACAGCCGGAAAAAGCGAGTACAGAACATTACATAAAATAAGAAAACAAGTAAGGTATTTGTTGGATACCTTAAAAAATTTACCTATCGTATGCCACATTTACTCGCTACAAGCAGTTTTATGTATTAAGCCCAAAAATTGTAGACCGAAATACTTGTGCGTGCGTAAAACATGCGAATCTTAGTTTCATGGTAAATAAATTGAAGCAGTTACATTTATTAAAAACGGATAACTTTACCGAGTTATTATCTACAATAGCGTGTAATATAAATGACAAAAAATGCATGTACAATGAATGTCAATTATGCTCTTCTAAAATTTTTGAGTTTGAATTATCACAATTGAATCCAACAAATACAGTATCATGGAAGAGGTGGGTTTACAAAACAGATAAAATATTCAAAAAATCTATCCGTGAATCAACAATGTGAAGAAAAAATTACTAAACGGACAGTCAAGGAAGAAACTACGGGATCATTACAAACACTTCAACAGACATTTTGTACTCATTTACGGGTTTTCAAGAAACATCATTTTAACTTGTTGCACCAATTTAAAATGTACACAATGTGTAAGAATAAACTCACTGAAAGAGAAATTGTTGTGCATTGTGACTTCTCTGAGAATTATATCTGTAAGTTCACAGAAGAAGTACAGGCAATGCATTTTGGTGCTTCCAAGAGACAAATATCCTTACATACTGGAGTTATTTACGCCAATAACAAATATGGCCCAAAAACAATATCTTTTTGCACGATATCGCAAAATACAAACCATACACCTGGCGCTATTTGGGCCCACCTTACCCCTGTATTGAAACTAGTAAAAGAAACATTTCCATCTGTTAAGATAATACACTTCTTTACAGATGGGCCCACAAGTCAATATCGGCAAAAGAAAAATTTTTATATGATAAATACAGCTATCCCTCAGTTAGGTTTTGACAAAGCGACTTGGTCTTATTTCGAAGCTTCCCATGGAAAAGGAGCCGCAGACGGTATTGGAGGAGCAACAAAACGAAATTTAGACGGATTGGTAGTACATGGCCATGATATTCCAGATGCTGAGGCAGCTTTTAAAGCGCTAGTGACAAATACAACATCTAAGATTAAATATTTTCTAGTGCCTGATAAAGACATCGATACTTCAATAAAAATGTTGGATGCGATTTCAAAAACCCTGGTAGCTGTTCCAGACACAATGTCTCTTCATCAAATTGCTTCGACACCAAATACTGGAATTATAAAATTTAGAAAATTAAGCTGCTTTTGTGGTGAGGATTTCGGTTTTTGTGATTGCTTTGATTTGATGGAACATAATTTAATTCAGAAAAGAAAAATTATAAATGAAGAAATAAAAGTGAATAAAAGAAGACGTTTGACATCTAAAAAGCAAGAAGAATCTGATGATACCACCGACACGGATAGTAACATCACGTATGCTGAATCAGACGAAAGTATGGACAGAAATTGGCAAGCTAGATAGTGACAATATTGAAGACAATGAAGAATCTATAATGATCTTGAAAGACAACACAGTTGATGGAAAATGTAGAGGTGATAGCGCTATAGACATTACTCAAGAAGGCAACATATTTACGGGTAGAACAAACATAAAAGAAACCAATAAAGTAACGCTACTATCGGACATAAAATTTTCACCGGAAAATAAAGCTTTTCTAAATTTACAAGCGTACGGTCCATTCAAGAAAATTGACATAAACACAAACTTATTTTCTACCAACAGTCTGAAAGAAAATGTAAAAAATATTTACGACAACCCAGTTCCGTCTACATCGGCAATGAAAGAAAATGAAAGCAAAGATTTTAAAATAGAAGAAGAGCAAACAGGAATAGACAAATATTACACAGATTTAAGACATAGCAACCTGGAAATATTAAAGAGGCAAGAAGCCAACAATAATGATATAGCTAAAACTTTTGAAGAGAAGAAAGAAACGAATGCTGTTAAACTGAATAAAAAAGACAAGAAATGAAAAAAAGAGAGACAAAAGAGAAAAAGATTGACATAAAAGAAATCGGAAATAACAGTGAAAAAATAATAAAGAAGAAAATGGAAGACGAAATAATAAGCAATGATATGGCTTTGACAAACACCGGACCAGAAAATAATAAAAAAAATAGAGATACAGAGACTGAGGAAAATGATGGGGCTGAAATACAGAAAAGTAAAAATGAAAATGAAGGGTTACAGGAGAAGATAAAAGAAAAATCAAGATTATATGGCTGTGATGATTTCATGAGCTTACTCAATGTTATAAATGAAAGTGTTCTTGTAAGATATTTTGAAAAAAATAAGTGGATCTATTATATTGGATTTATAGAGAGCGTGCAAAATGATTGTTATTATAATATAAAATTTTTAAAGACTGTTAGGAAGCCAAAACTTAGATTTATTTTTCCTAAGAAAGATGACAAAGACACAGTTCCTAAAATTAATGTGGTTAAAAAAGTAGAATTAAAGTTTCAGTCAAACGAATACAGTCTTTGCGATGAAAGTGATTCAGTATACTTTACGTAATTTTCCTACTTGATATCTTTTTAAAAACGATTTTTTATTTTATTTTTATAAAAACCCATTTATTTACGCATAAGCATTTATAACGCCAAAACCATTTTTGCGTTAAACAAAAGTTCTCGTACTAAACAGAAGTTTAAAGTAATGAAAAGCAATACTAAAAATACTACAGGTTATTAACTAGCAAAAAGTACTACCTTCGTTTTTTGAATTTTATCTCATTTTCGAGAAAATGAATTTAAACGCTGGTGGAACTAGTTTCAGGGCTATAGTCGCCTAAAAGGTTAAATACGACGCAAAAGAGATGCCACCAATTGAAATAAATTGTTTAAAAAAATGGGAATGTTTTTTACAATTCTGGTCTGAGCGCTCTTAAGATAAACCATTTTATAATTTTAAAGACTGCAAATAAATATTTTAGAGCTAGTCACCTAGTTTTACTGGGCACTTACACCATAAGTGGCCGTTTTAGGCCGAAGCGCCGAGTAAAACTATGCGACTAGCTCTAAAACATTTATTTGCATTCTATAAAATTTAAAAAGGGTTTATCTAAAGAGCGCTCATACCATAATTATAAATTACATATCCGTTTTACTTAAAACAATTTATTTCAAATGGGAGCAGCAATTTTTGCGTCGTATATTTACTTATAACCGTTTATGATGACCTTTTTTTATTACATCTATGCACAAAGTTTGTTTATCTGTAGATTCATTTTGAAAAGTAATCGGCGATTAATGTGATTAGTTTTGTTAATTTTTCATGTAGACTTTTCGAGTGGAATGATTGTATTTTATTACTTGAAATAAATATTGTGTTTAATAATTGTATTTTTTTCTAATATTGATACCCTAAATATAATAATTTAATATAATTAAATTATACCCAAACCCTACATTATAAATAATATAAATTAAATTAACCTTATGCGTCTAATATTGTTAAGATTTCTAAAAGTCATGCATAAAAATGCTAACAAGAAGGGATAAGTTCACATTTACATCACTAGATGGCGGTGTCACTTTTACAAAATGCTGCAAAGCGCTATCGTTCGTATGGTACGGCCCTGGCCGGAACTTTCTTTGCATCTATCATCCACCTACAGTATCTACCTACATACTTACTATTACTAGCCTAGTGAGACAATAAAATATTTTGATCCTGCTGCTCTTCGTTTTATTTGTAACGAGTTGAACAAATATTAATCAGTATGAATGCATCTTTATATTCTTTTGTGTGACTCAAATTCCTTTGTGTGACAGAAATTGTAATATTCCATTGTGTTTATTTTGTGTGATGTACATTTTTTTTGATATTCACTCATATACTTCTCCTGACCATAATGGAATTGAATGTCACTCCAGTCTCATCAAATATTGCTCGAAAAAAAGTTAAAAATCCAGAGAATTGGAAGCGAAATATCAGGAAGAAAGAGCGGTAAGTTTAGTGATGGGAATATCGACGTAATAATCGTACGATGTATTATCAAACTCTACTATGGAATGATTTTTTTTTCTTGTAATTTAGCCTGTTTAGTTAATTGATTTAATTTTGGTGGATGATGATAAACTACTTCATTGCTTTTTACCCGTTTGCGCAAGAATGAGGGTAATATTTTTAATTTTATATAAGTTTCGGCAATAACCATTTGAATAATGTAACGGGATTTTTTGTAATAAAACTTAAAATATCTTTTAGGGCAATGGACTCAACGATACAACGAGCTAGCCCAAAACAATTTGGCGTTCTTATAGAATTCATGGAAAGGTATTTATAACAAATATTCTATTCAGTATGGTGTACCCCTGGAGTATTTTAGGCCGTACCCTATTTCTGGTCTATAATATAGACCAGAAATAGGGTACGCTATATTAACGACATTTTTCCTAAACATACTTCACTGAAAAACAATATCTTATGCCTGCGTGCAAGGCAAGCGCCAGTCGGCCCGGCAGAAGCGGATCGTGACGGGGCTGTACGAGTATCTGGTGCGTATAACCGCAAATACGAATGTCGGGCATACCACTGTACAAAACCATGCAGTAAATATGAAATTTTGCAAAAAAAAGGCTTTTCATTGATTTTCCTGGTATTTTACCCGTTACAAACTTTAATGCACATAATTACAAAAAATTATGCACAAAAAACTGAAATTAAAAAAATAAAATTGGAGCTGGTGAAGTTTGCAACTCTTGCAAGAATGAGCGAGCGCCAATTGAGAAGAAGAATGGCATTTGAAATTAGCCAACTTCAGAAAAGAATAAAAAAATAGACAATATATGAAATTTTTAAAAACGCTCTACGCTTCTAATATGCTTCGGTGCGGCGCCCCTAGTGTGTTCAGAAGCAATTGCGCCACAAACAAAGCTAAAGACGCCCACCAAAAGCTGTCCACTTTATGCTTATTGAGCGTCAATACAAAACATAGCCAAAGTGCCGATAATCGAAATTGAATTAAATGGAAAAGGGGAAATCATAATGGGAAATAGGGTAAGCAAGTAGACATTACTGGGACCCCGTACCAAACCCACGTCAATCTGGCGGATGGATAATCTAAATGCATGAAATTATTATTAATTTCCGTGGAAATCACAATGAGAAATAGGGCCACCCAGAAATTTCATAGTGTTCCTAAATTCTGATACTAAAACTCTGTTGGGAATAGACTTTCTGCAGAGCAAAGGCGTTATACTGGACTTAGGACTAAATATGTGGTACTTCTCAACTGCCCCGAACAATAAAGACGAGTTTCTTCGGCTATAGAACGAGAAATCTACTGCTGTAAAGAAACTTGATTTTGATAAACCTAAAAAAACTATGGAACCATTGTCGGAATTTTTAGCATGGGCATAAAGGCGAGTTTCTTCGGCTATAGAACGAGATACCTTCTGCTGTAAAGAAACTTGATTTTGATAAACCTAAAAATAACTAAGGAACCATTGTAGGAATTTTTAGCATGGGCATCCAACTTTTCCATTTAGAGCACTTAGAATAAACGAAGTTTGAAGAAATTTCACTCCCACTAAAAATGGCTTCTTCTTCTGTGATGCAAGCTCTTTCTTTCTCTTTTCTCTTTCCTCTTTCCATTTTTCTAACTGCTTTCTCCTCTGTTCCACTTTCTGTTCAGCCTCTGACAATGGAGCAGGAGCAGGACTTTTGGCAGGTTTCTGGCCTTGTCGAAAAGAGACAGCCGGCTGTTACGCCTTCCCTTCAGATTCGACTCAAGCCTTTTTTGGACCTGAAATTTAGAGTTAGACTGTTATTGACAAATTTAAAATACACTCTGACAGGAAAATGTCTCAATGAGGACTTAAATGTCAACTACAATCTACAACCAGCATGCATAACATAACTGAAGGCCTATTATTAAATAATATATTGTAAACAATAATTACCCCTCCTGCGACGCTCACGAATTGGACTGGTTTCACTTTGTGCTTTTTCTCATGGTTCTTTAATAGAGCACCTAAATCAAACCTTCTCTCTGAAACACAATGTAAAATAATGATTTGCTGGGTCACTGGATTCACTTGCATACAACGTAAGCAGATGCTGGTGTCTCTGCGTTGGTTAAATTAATTATTAAAACTCATTTAACTAAATTTATTATTTTTATTATGAATTATATATTTGGTATCTAATTATAATAAATATAATAATTTAAATGTAATTCGTAATTCAAATAATAGTATTTTCTGAATGAATATTGTTATTATGTATTATTATGTATTTATATATAGTTTTTACACCCTTTTCAGGGGATTTTGAATATCTTTACGGGATTTTGGCCAAGCAAAGATATAATTTATTTTTTAGATATATTATAGATTAAGATATAAGTTATTTATAGGGTTCCACGTTCCCCTTCGACGGGATTCGAAGAATTCGACGTTACCGTTGAAAATAACGAAAAAACGTCCCACATTTTCGAAGTTGGGCTTTCAAGTCGAAGGCCGCCGAAGGTGCGGCGCAGGCCGCCGCACCTTCGGCGGCCTGCACCTTTGCCGAGCTGCCGACCACCAGGGGCTTTCACCACCCTCGCCCGGGAAGTACCGTATCAGGCAAGGAGAAACAGACCGGCCTTCTGCCCACTACCTTTCTTACCTTTGTTACCTATTTTAACAATAAAATTGTAAGTTGGAGTCCCTTGTTTTCATTATTAAACCCGGCTCCGCTGCACTACTTGGCGGATCGATCACAATGTGTGTCTATAAATAACAAAGGTAGCTCTGCAGGCCTAGCCAAGTGTCAAACGCTCAGAAGCGATTCAAATATACGCTTCGCTAACGCTTTGTCGATAACGTTAATAAACTGGTAGCCAAGTAGACCGCATGGTAGCGAACGCTATTCTCTTTTATCGTACCTGTCGCTAAAAATAAAAACTTTATGTATGAGTAGTATATTATTGGGCATTCTACCCCACTTCCGTTCTTCAGGTCACTTCGTTCCCTTCATCACTCCAGTGGCGTAGAATGCCCAATAATATAAATTAAAGCTAGTTACTTACATCATGACATCCAGTACACTTCACTTTGTTAAACTCACTTTATTATGTATATTTTACTACTAAGCTATATTTCGGACATTATAACTACCTATATGAAATGAGATGAGATGAAATTCAGATCAGATGGACTCGTGTTGTTTCACAGAAGCAAAAATCCCTTGACGCCATGTAGTGTAGGCCTCGTATGTATTCAATTTTCTGTGACCAGATTGGCTCAAACAACACCAAAACTTCAAATGCTCACATATTGAATGAGAGTTGAAATTCAGATCAGATGGACTCGTATTGTTTCACAGAAGCAAAAATCCCTTGTACTCTATTTCCTGTGACCAGATTGGTTCAAACAACACCAAAACTTCAAATGCTCTCATTTCACATATGTACCTATAAATAAGTAATATGAACTTCAGTTTTAGGCTGTACATACCCAAATCTTAAAATTCAAGTCAGGTCGACTGATGGGATTTACATACTTACGAGATCTTACAATTAATCGATTTCTGTAACCCATTTGAATTTTAAGATTCAGTTTTCATTAAACTTAAATTTGAGACTTTGCATCTTATGTCTTTCCACAATAAAAGATATTTATCTAATTTTGTGACCCAGATTAGGCTCGATTGACATCCAAATTTAAATTTAAAATAAAACACATACCTATCACCGACCGATCATAACCAACACTACTTATTAAATGGAAAAAAGCTTAATAAGCAAGCCTCCAGCGGCGACTACATGGGAACGCGATGTGTGAGCTAAAGGCTCATTCACACTGTATAATAAAATCAAATAAATAACAAACAAGCATACGGTCGCCGCCGGTCGGTGAAATATGGGTGCGCAATTGTTGTAGCCTATAGACGATAGTAAAATCTTGTGATGCAAGTGTTTATATCAAATCATAGGTACCGTATTTACTTTAACTATAAACTTTCAAATTAATCGGATCACGTAGTTGTTGTACATGCCTGTGGTATATCATCGAGACAATCTTTATACCAATACATAGCTTAGGTTAAACCAAAAAAATATACACATCTTTACATACTATATAGTTTATACTAATTTATTTATATCGTGTAGAAAGACCTTATTTTTCGTGTACGAGTTGCATGTTGTAGTCAATATAAAAAATAGTACAGTGGATTTATCGAAATAATATTTTCTACTTCCTAGATTTTCCGTCCATATGTACACATATGATCACAAATTTTAATATTATCACAAAAGTCATTGTAGCCAAGTGGTTAGATATGCTGTGACCATTAAGTAATGGCCGCAGGTTCAATTCCCATAAGTAAGTATTTGTAATACTTAGGTAAATAGTTATTGATTAAGGGTTTCACGATTCATGACTTTTTGTTTCAAAATTTGATAATAAACCATTTCATAGTTTTACTGCAACATCATGTAAGTGTACACTTACATATGTTGCTGTCATAGCATAAACCATAAAATAGAGAGAGTATAGAAGTAACATGACATAATGTAATGTAAATAGAATGATTATGTAGGTGAAGTTAGTACAAGGTTACTCTTCTGTATTCTCAATGATTACAAATAACTGCTAACAATGCATATCATTTTCAGGGTTCTGTATGGTGAGAAGGAAATCATCGAAATGAAAAATGTGAAATGGAATTATTTCTTCGTAAGACAGTTACATGATTTATAAAAATGAAACAAAATTCTGATTACACAAGTATTTGCTGTTTATTTCTCAATGATACATTAAACATAACAATTAAATTCACTTTATAAAAATTAAATCGTCTAAATGATGACCGAAACGTTTACGACATTCCTCAAATCTGGATCTTAGGTTTCGGAATACGCTCTCAAGTGTTTGTCTTGAGATTGATTGCATTTCATTAGAGATATTCACCTTTAATGCATTTATTGTTTTTGGATTATTATTGTACACTTTGTTTTTCAAATATCCCCATAGGAAAAAGTCTGTAGGTGAGAGATCCGGACTCTTAGCAGGCCATATGATGTCGCCTCTACGAGAGATCACCATCCCAAGTGGAAATACATCTCTAACCGATTCCATACTAATATCAGTTATATGGTAAGCCGCCTCATCTTGTTGAAACATAGTGTCGTTATTGTAACCCGTCATTTTCATAAGTTCTGGGTGCAAAAATTTGCGTAGCATCTTCGCATATTGTTGTGAATCAACAGCTCTGCTTTGGCTCCCGGAATTTTCGAAAAAATAGGGACCTATTATACCGAAGCTAGATATACCCGCCCAGACTGTGACTTTCGAGGAGTGAAGTGATTTTTGATTGTTTGCATCGCACCTATAACGACAATTATGCTTACTCACTGTTCCATTTAAAGAAAAATGCGCTTCACCAGAGAACAGAATATTGTTAAGACTTCGTAGATTTTCGAGCAATTCTATAGTAAAAATGAATCGAGATTGAAAATCTTCCTTCTGTAAATCTTGCACCAGCTGTATTTTGCTCTGTTGAAACTCTGAATGGTTTGCTGAAACTCGAAGTAATGAATTATTGACCGAAGGATCTTCGAGCACCATTCTGTTATCTTTTACACGTTCGTTTGTATTACAGGTTCTTTCACGATCTTTGACCAGAACCCCAAATGTGGATCCACAATTTTCAAATCGTTTTACCCATATCTTGATTAAATTTACACTGGGACAGTTTTTATTATTCTTTAAAGCATATTTTGAACAAAACAAGTCACGAACAATTACGTAAGAACGACTATTTTCATAAAAGGCACGAACACAAAAAGCGCGTTGTTGTCCCGTGAAGTGCTCCATAGCGACTAAATTTGAAGTAAGTAAGTATGTGATAAAAGTAATCGTCACGTAAAATAAGTGATAAGTACGGAACACTTCTTACATTTCTTATTCGAACTTGATACCTAGTAATATTGGTTTTGTTTAGTGGAATACATGTGAATTGTCGGTTTGCTTTGTAATGGATTCCTATAATTTATAATTACACGGTACTCAGTCTTTGTAATATGATTCTACCACAACTGTAATTTGTGGGAATTATAGTAATTTACATTCTATAACTTTGACTAAATTAAGTTATGATGCCACAGACAACCGAATGGCTTGGACTTAAGATTCAATTTAATTAAATTATAATTATCTGCTGACATGATATATTTCTTCTAATAAAACCAATATTTCAGATCACAAAAATACATTTTTTATTCAGCTGCTTCCGAGGTGACATACCACCAACGATATAATAATTTTATTTTCTACGTGACTTAAGTATCAGCTTACACTACTACTACTCGAAAATGTAAGTAAGTAATATCTTTATTTCCTGTCCTTATTCTCTGAATTAATGTAATAGTGATTTATACGTGTGTATTTTCTTATAAATTTAAATTTATATTCTTCTTTTATTATATTATCTTCAAATAAATTGCGTTCAAATAAAATAAAGCATAGTTTTATAAATAAAGTTTTTGTGTGTTCTATTACAGGTCGGACTACGAAAGTGACTCTTTTGAATCTGTGAGGACAGCGCCGCCGCCGCCCACAAAGTCTAAAAAACAACAGGCGTCGAAGCGCAAAGCCTCAGACTCTGCGAGCACCAGTAACTCTGGATCCAAGACGAAATCAAGGTACTTATTTGTCTCTTATTTATCACTAGTAGCTTTAAACTTAGTGGTAGCGTAGTTTTCCGTAGAATCCACAGTTTTTTTATTGGTTCAGTTGTTTTTTTGAGTTTGTCCATTTCAAAGCAAACAAATCTCTCTATTTCTAATAATAGTAGGTATAGATAGTGAAGATTTAGTTCCGTGTTAAGTGTGCATTGTGGTTCCTTTTTTTCAGTATACTTACTTCCAAGATATAAACTAATATAAGTAAAAATAAAATTAAACTACAATTAAACTAAATTTAAAAATAATCTATACATATAATAATCTATACATATAATAAAACAGTAAAAATATTTTGTCTGTACATTTAATATTTTTGACCGAAATGGATAGAGGGAGACCTAAAAAGAACAATAGAAAGCAAAAAAAAATTTTTGGAATTTCTTGTCTGTCTGTCTGTCTGTCTGTCTGTCTGTCTGTCTGTCTGTCTGTCTGTCTGTCTGTATGTATGTACGCGTTTCACGCAAAAACTACTGGACGGATTTGAATGAAACTTTTTTTGTTGTATAGCTATTAAGCCTGGGCAACATATAGGCTATAATTCATTTTGAAAACTGGAACACCTGATGAAGAACCATAACGGAACAGCCAAACTATAAGTAATATGGAAATGGTGACTTAACAAAAATCGTTCAACCTGATGAGCATTTTCTGCCGACGTATAAAAATTGAAGATCTGGAACATCTGATGAAAAGCTCCAAGAGACCAACTACACTATAACATATATGGAAATGGCGCCTTAGCAAAAATCGTTCAACCTGATGAGCATTTTCTGCTGACGTATAAAAATTGAAGATCTGGAACATGTGATGAAAAACTCCAAGAGAGATTTTTCATCTAAGCGAAACTCACGCGGGCGAAGCCGCGGGCGACAGCTAGTAACATATAAAAATATTTAATAGGATTATTTAAGTTTAATTTGTGATGTGGTCATCGCTAAGATTACTGTGATTTTCTTACTTTCAGGTTTCTACCGATTTATATTTTTTAACAAAAAAAAATTATTGTTTGTTTACAGTAAAAAAAGAAACGGATCGGATCTGTTCGAGTTGGAGGGTGAAATTGAACACCGTTTGCCTATCAAAGGCGCTGACAACCTGACATCTTCCTTGGTGAGCCGTGTTGCCAACGGTAAAGTTAGAAGAACGGCTGACTTAGCAGGCGAATTCTTTATAGACGTGAAAGTATACCACAAGGCGGATATTGCTTCCATTCGTCCGGAAGATCGGTGGAAGAAAGCAACTGTTACGCTGAAGGTGCAGTTAGATAAGAATACCCCTCCATGGCACGAGCTGCAATCGTTCATGCGCCGGTCTCACGAACTTTTTAACGACTCGGAGCCGGTATTTTATAACGATAAGATTTAGGTATTAAGTATTTTAATATAAGAATATACTTTCTATATTTTAACTTGAACGATTTTTTTTACAAAACCTTTCTTATTTAATTAGAGTACAATGCCTTTCTGTACTATTTGTAACACAGCTGTTGAGCGCAGTCATTGGACAGGTCACCTCCGCAGTAGCAATCATAAAAACAAACATGTATCTTATTTTTGCGAAGGCGTAGAAAAAATAAATTCCGCATTTCGGAACCGTATAGCTTCGTACAGAATAATAGATATAAACGAGAAATGTTCATTTGAATCGTTCTTTAGTGATTCTCGCGAGAAACTTAAAAAGTTAATAGACATGTCTCTAAATGATCATACTTGTGTGAAAATTAATTTAGAATTTTTTGCTATGTTTTTAATGTTTAAAAACGATAAACAGGAGATAAAATCATTTCACACAAAAAACTATACACTCCATCAAAATTATGACTATGATTCAATAATTTCAGAAATAAAAATACTCTATCAAAAAAGATGGAAGAGTTTCAGGACCGTGACAGTGGTTGGACTTTTTTTGAATAGTTCTCACATAGAAATTAATATAAATAAATATCAACCTTTGTGTGGATCAAGTTTCATCGAATTGCCGCCAGCGATAAAATCAAAACGAGCCTGTGTCAATATTCGTAATAATGATCAGTATTGTTTCTTATGGTCTATTGTTGCTGGTCTTTATCCCGCAAAACATCATCCGGAGAGAGTAACATCTTATCCCGATTTTCGAAATGTGTTAAATATAAATGATTTATCGTTTCCATTGAATTTATCTGATATTGCACGATTTGAAGTTAATAATCCTAATATTTGTGTATATGTTTATGGATTAAAAAATAATCACGTTGTAGGACCACTTTATAAACCTAATATATTAAAGGAAAAAGTGATTCATTTACTTTATTTAGAAAGTAATGGATTGTCACATTACTGTCTCATCAAAGATTTACCTCGACTTGTAAGGAACCAAATAACAAAGCATCATAGTAAGTTACACTTTTGTAATAATTGTTTAATGTTTTTTAATTCAAGTAATGAGCGTGATATGCATAGTTGTGGAGGTGTTGCTACCGAATTACCTCCAAAGGGTTCTTTTACTCAATTTGTAAATTATAATAGGAAGCAAATTGTTCCGTTCGTTATATATGAACTGACTTTGAAACAATGTTAGAACGGTTCCAATCGTGTGAGCCAAATCCAGATAAGAGTAGCACGGTGACGCGACAGCGACATGTGCCAGTAGCTTTTGCATATCATATCACTTGTAGGCTAGACAGGAATTATAATCGTTACGTTTCTTATCGCGGCTCGGATTGCGTGTCTGAGTTTATAAAGTCAATTTATCGAGATGCATTAGAAGTTCATGATATTTTAAAAAACAAAGTGCCTATCATATTTACTGACGAAAATGCTCGTGAATTCGAAACTGCTACGATGTGTCATATTTGTGATCAGTTCTTGTTGGGTGATAGGGTCCGCGATCATTGTCACGTGACTGGGAAATATCGTGGAGCTGCTCATAGCTACTGTAACTTACAATATAAACAACCTAATTTTTTACCAATATTTTTCATAACTTATCGGGTTATGATAGTCACCTTTATAAAAGAATTAAGTAAAGCCCCAGGATATATTAAAGTTATACCTAAAACGAAAGAAAGCTATATATCTTTTACAAAGTTTATTCCTACTTCTAGCGATACATTTATGCAACTTCGTTTTGTTGATTCTTTTAGGTTCTTAGGAACTAGCTTGGCTAAGTTAGTTGGTACTATGAAAAAAAAAGATTTTAAACAATTAAAACGTTATTTTCCCGAAGAAAATAAATTTAATTTGCTTATCCGTAAGGGTGTATATCCTTACGACTATATGTGTCAGTGGGATCGTTATTCAGATTTTTGCTTACCATCAAAAAGTAGTTTTTATAACTCTGTGACTGATGAAAATATTACAGACGAAGACTATGACCATGCTCAGTCTATTTGGTCAGTGTTCAATATTCAAAATATGGGTATATACACAGATTTGTATCTTAAAACCGACGTTTTGTTATTAACAGATGTATTCGAAAGTTTTAGGAAAACTTGCAAAAAACATTATAATCTCGATCCCGCGTGGTATCTTACGGCACCTAGTCTATCATTCGATGCAATGCTTTTAAAAACAAAAGTAAAATTAGAATTAATAACTGATGTTGCTATGTTTAAAATGATACAGGAAGGTATTCGAGGAGGTATTTGTATGTGCGTTAAGAAACATGTTAAAGCTAATCATAAATATTTGGAATCTTACGACAAATCTCGCCCAAATTCATTCATTATGTACTTAGATAGTAATAATTTATACGGTCACAGTATGTGTCAATCACTTCCCTATTCAGAGTTTAGATTTTTAAATAGAGAGGAACTGGATAACTTACAATTTAATATTACCAATATTAGTGATACCGCAGAAAAGGGTTATATTCTCGAAATTGATTTGACATATGATTCAAACCTTCACAACAATCATAATGATTTCCCGCTTTGTCCAGAAAAATTTAAGCCTCCTGGTGGATCTAACAAAAAATTAATTCCAAATTTGTACGATAAGTTCCATTACGTTATTCACTACGTGCATTTAAAAAAAATCATAAAGCACGGTTTGATATTAAGAAAAGATCCATCGCGCCATTGAATTCAATCAAAGTGCTTATTTAAAACAATACATTGATCTTAATACACAGTTACGTCAAAAAGCAGAGTCTGAGTTTGAACAAGATTTTTTTAAGTTGTTAAACAACAGTATTTTTGGTAAAACTCTAGAAAATAATGAAAAAAGAATAGACGTTAAATTCGTTAACAAATGGAATGATATGACCCATAGAACCAAAAAGAGTACTTGTGCCGAAAAGTTGATCGCGAGCCCATATTTTCACAGTGTATCGATATTTTCAGATGACTTGGTAGCAATTCAAATGAATCCTTCTCGTGTTATTCTTGACAAACCAATTTATATAGGTTTTGTTGTTTTAGAATTATCGAAGAGTCACATGTATGATTTCCATTATTCTATAATGAAACCATTTTATGGTGATCGAATTGAATTATGTTATACCGACACTGATAGTTTAATTTATAATATAAATACAGACGACTTTTATAGAGATATTAAGTTACATTTTCTGAAATACTTTGATACCAGTAATTACAATCCTTCTAATGAGTATAAACTACCTTTGATAAATAAAAAAGTCCCGGGTTGTTTTAAGGATGAAATGGGTGGACGAATTATAACTGAGTATATTGGACTGCGCTCAAAGGTGTATTGTATAAAAACATTAAATAAGACGATACAAAAGGCTAAAGGAACAAAAAAATGTGTTACAAAGAAATTTAAAATGTTACATTATAAAGATGTTTTATATAACTCTAATGTAATTCGCAAAAAGAATGTACTGTTCAAGTCTATTAAACATGAGATATTCACACAGAATGTAAACAAAGTTGCACTTTCCAGCAATGACGACAAACGGGTGCTATTATCAGACCAAATATCTACTATGGCTTGGGGAAATGAAGCCATTACCTTGTAATGTAAATTTTGTTATAAAATAATTAGTTTTAAATACATACTTTAAACCAATATTTGTAATGCATTATAATCATAGGATAATTTTAGTATTATACTTCAGGCTTCGTCCTCGGGATTAGCTTATAACACTTGTAGTAACGCCTAGAGTTCACCATTCATGCACTGTATTTGAGATATATACTTTTTTTTTTTTTTTTTTTATATATGTAGGTACTTGTCCTACCCGTGTCTCAATATCCGTTTACCTGCCATTCGCTTTTTAGTGCTCACCACGATCGCACGTACCGTGTCTTATAATATTGTTCAGTTTCAATAAAAATCAGTTGCATTTTTAAAATGCCGAAACGTAAACAAGGTGACGATTACGAAAAATTACTTAAGAAATTCAAGAAATTGGAGAAAAAAGTGCGTCGTAGATGCCGCAGTCGGAGCAGATCGTCAAGGTCAAGTTCACGAGGTTAGTAAACTATGTTGTTATTTATCGGTGAAAATTAATTTTATCTTAGCATATCTCGTTCAGCACATCGATACAGTTACCATCAAAGCATTCCAAGGTTATTCACTGCTGGGTTTGCGTTCATCTCATCGGAGATGTGACTACCCTAACTGATTAGTTTTGCGAACATGATCTGTGGACTGTTTCATAACTAATAAGCAGAAATATACCTACATACAATGAATACCATTTTGGGTTTGCGTATTTCTCTTTGGAGTTGTACTACCCATAATTTTAGTTTTGCGAACAGTACTTTGGGCTGTTTCTTAACTAAAAAGATGAATCACTCGTTTCAGAACGGGAACAATCCGCTGACTACGAGTCGAATGATGTTAGTGAATTACTCGGCGGCGATGTTACACACGAGTGTCAGGAGACCAGCGCCGCTGTCCTTGAGCCCACTGCTAGCACGGCCAGTACCTCGGCGGCGGAACCCAGTGCCCCCGCGGAGGAACCCACTGCCTCTGCAGCGGAACCCAGTGTCTCTGCGGAACCCAGTGCCGCAGAACATACAGATACAGGATTGGATAGCACAATACTCGAAATATTAGGCGACGACCCTACCATTTCGAATAATTATGGTCCTGAGATCCACAAAGACCTGGCGATTAGGCTGGAGCATATCGTATCGCATGGTTTAAATAAGGAACTACGGAAGGAGTTATTTTTAAAATACCTACTGCCGAGTAACTGCACTTTAATTAATGCACCGACATTAAACGCCGAAATTAAAGTAGCCATTTCAGATATAAATGCCAAACGTGATAAAAATATAGAAGACCGACAAAAACAAATAGCGACTGCTATATCCTGCATTAGTCAAGCAATTAACGGGCTTATTTCTAAAAATGATACTGATAAAGCCACAATAAATTTATTAATGGATTCACAACGTATTTTGTGCGATGCCCAATATAATGATACTATAGTTAGAAGAAATTTTGTTTTGTCGGCCTTAAAGAAAGATATGAAGGAGCAGCTACTGAATACCAAGCCCGATAAATTTCTGTTCGGTCAGGACTTGTCTGAGACAATTAAAACTGCTAAAGCAATTAACAAATCCGGTGCAGAGTTAAAAACCCCAACACCGAAACCTCAGACAACCAATAAGAAACCATCGGCAGCAGCTAACACTTCCCGTAATTTAAACTGGAAGGGCCCATATCCAGCGCGGCAGCAGCAGCAGAATCCAGCGAGGACGAAGGAACCCCCTCCGAGCAGGAGTCGGCCATCGAGCTCATCGAGACACTCGCAGCATCAGCGCACGCGCAGCCGCCGCTAGACGAGGTAACCTACGCCGGGAGATTGCACTTATTTTATGACCATTGGTCACAAATCACTACAAATCCTTTAATACTATCGTGTATCAAAGGCTATGAAATATCATTTACCTATCCAGTACATCAGTCGTCTCCGCCAATGGCGAGAACTTATTCTCATAAAGAATTAACTTGTTTTCGCGAAGCTATACAGAATTTGCTATGTACTGGAGCTATTTCAAAATGTAGTCCTACAGAAGGACAATTTCTTTCAAGTGTATTTCTTGTGCCTAAGCCAAACGGCAAATATAGATTTATTATAAATTTAAAGAATTTAAACAAATTTATAGAAACTAAACATTTTAAAATTGAAGACCTGAGAACGGTTTTAAAACTAATATCCAAAGATTGTTATATGACAAAAATTGATTTAAAAGACGCTTATTATTTAGTAAGAATGCATCCTAATTCAAGAAAATATTTACGATTCGAATTTGAACAACAATTATATGAATTTAATGTACTACCGTTTGGCTTAAGTACCGCACCATATATTTTCACTAAATTAATGAAACCTATCACCCGCCTCTTACGCTCTGCTGGCTTAATATCGACTAATTATTTAGATGATTACTGGTTGATGGGACAGTCGTATGAAAAATGTGTGTATAACACTACGCAGACTGAAACATTACTGAGTTCTCTTGGTTTTATCATAAACAAAGAGAAAAGCACCTTTATACCAAGTAAAACATGTACATTTTTAGGTTTTGTATTAGACTCGGAAAAATTCCAGATCACATTACCAAAGGAAAAAATTGCCCGTGTTAAAAGTGAAATTGAAAAGTTTTTAACTTTGAAAAGATGTAAGATACGTGAGTTTGCTCGTTTTATTGGGTTGTTGGTGTCAGTTTGCCCTGCCGTAGAATACAGTTGGTTATATACAAAACTCTTCGAGCGCATTAAATATTTAAATTTAAACACAAATAATGATTATGATAAATACATAACATTACCTACAACAATACAAACTGACTTGAAATGGTGGCGCAAGGCAATATGTACACCATATAATCCAATTCGAGAGGACTCACATGACCTAGAAATTTTTTCAGACGCCTCAAATACGGGGTGGGGGGCCGCGTGCGGGAACCAGACGGCTAGCGGTATGTGGAGTGAATATGAGAAAACAATGCATATTAACTACCAGGAAATTTTAGCGGCATTTTTTGGTTTAAAAATATTTGCTAAAAATTTATCAAATTGTCAAATTTTACTCCGCATTGACAATGCTACAGCAATTTGCTATGTTAACCGTATGGGAGGCATTCGGTACCCCCACCTCACTGACATAACAAAACAGTTATGGCAGTGGTGTGAACGTCAGAACTTATTTGTTATAGCTTCGTATATATCATCATCAGATAACAAAGTCGCAGACGCCGAGTCTCGGCGTGTGCATCCGGACATAGAATGGGAGTTAGCCGATTGGGCATACCAGGAAATTGTAAACACATTCGGTACGCCTCAAATTGATTTGTTCGCTAGTCGACTGAACAACAAATGCCCTATATATGTCTCTTGGCATAATGACCCGGAGGCAATGACCATAAATGCATTCACAATTCCCTGGCGTGACCATTATTTTTATGCATTTCCCCCATTTCCTGTTATATTAAAAACATTGCGAAAAATTATAGCAGATAAAGCCAGGGGTGTTGTGGTTGTACCATTGTGGCCAACACAGCCTTGGTACCCTCTTTACAATAGCCTCTTGATATCTAACGTCATTACATTCCAGGCGAATAAAAACCCTATTTTATCTTCTCATTCTAGCAACCACAACATTCACAACAAGATTACCCTGGTGGCAGGGATCTTGTGCGGACAGCGTGGCTAAGGCGATCCGTACCCCCATCAGCAATCGATGTGATGATGGCTTCCTTATCTCACAACTCCTTTAAGCAATACGATGTTTATTTAAAGCGTTGGTACCATTTTTGCAATGAACATAATTTTGATTTATTCAATGCATCTGTCCCACAAATATTATTTTTCTTAAATAGACTTTATGAAGAGGGATCTCATTACGGGACTCTAAATTCCTGTAGATCTGCACTAGCACTTTTAATAGGCAGTAATTTAGGAAAGGATGATAGAATATTAAGATTTTTTAAGGGAATATTTCGTCTGAGACCACCATTACCGAAATACTCCTTAACTTGGGACACTTCAATTGTTTTAAACCATTTAAGTGAATTATATCCTAATGAGTCACTTAGTCTCAGTGACATTTCTAAAAAACTTGCAATTCTTTTAGCATTATTAACTGCCCACAGAGTTCAAACTCTGTCAAAAATTAACATCAAAAATATCGAAGTGTTCCCTTCAAAATTAATAATAAAAATTCCTGATTTTTTGAAAACAACACGACCCGGTTGTTTACAACCAATTTTAGTTCTACCGTTATTTGAACAACGTCCCGAAATATGCCCGGGAAAAACATTGTTAGCCTACCTAGAAATAACAAAAGGATTACGGAAAGATACAGACTCCCTCTTCATTGGTATAAGAAAACCTTTTAGTGCTGTTGGTCCACAGACCATAAGTAGAGTGGATAAAAGAAACCCTGAGCAATAGTGGAATAGATACTAATATATTCACAGCTCATAGTACGAGACACGCAGCTACATCTGCGGCTCATAACATGGGTGTTAGTTTGGATCTAATCAGGAAGACCGCCGGTTGGAGCGGCTCTTCAAATACATTCTATCGGTTCTATAATAGAACCATAAGTAATGTTGATTATGAAAATGATTCATTTGCTAAAACTATTGTTAACGAGAGTAGCTGATTCTAAAGATTATTAGTAAAGAAAGTTTATACTGATTTATCTAGTGCTAAGTTTGTACTGATTACGCTTTTTAAGTACTTATTGTTAAATATCCTTGTATTATTTGATAAATACAAGTCTGATCAACAAAAATATTTCTCTGTTATCTCTCCAAAATCTACAAGTGTTATAAGCTAATCCCGAGGACGAAGCCTGAAGTATAATTAATGATTAAACGAACTTACCTGTACGTGAAGTTCTATCATAATTATACGAGGGCTTCGTCCGAAGGGATTAGCAACCCTACCCCCCCCTTTAAGTTATCCCCACTTTGAGAAATATTTATCACACTCTAAACTAAATGACAGGTAAACGGATATTGAGACACGGGTAGGACAAGTACCTACATATATAAAAAAAAAAAAAAAAAAAGTATATATCTCAAATACAGTGCATGAATGGTGAACTCTAGGCGTTACTACAAGTGTTATAAGCTAATCCCTTCGGACGAAGCCCTCGTATAATTATGATAGAACTTCACGTACAGGTAAGTTCGTTTAATCATTAATTATATTGTTCACATCAAAATTTAAATAAATCCCAGGGTGATCAAATTATAGTTGTTTTATTTTAATGTAAGGCTCATTGCGCAAACGAAATATGACCCCGCACAAGTGTCACAGCTATCTAAGCAAGTTCAAACTTCAAATGTTAATATAATATTAAATGTATACCTAGATATATTAATTCCTTACACTTGCAATCATTACGTTGGGTGAGGACGTCTTGATATAACACGTGTGTGGTACTGCTCGTATTAAATATGTAAGTATTGAAAGTCTTAATTTTATTATCCTACTAATATTATAAAAACGAAAGTTTGTGAGGATGTTTGTTAATCAATCACACAAAATATACTAGACGGATTTTGATTAAATTTGGTATTCTGGTAGAAAAATACTGGGAATAGCACATAGGGTACTTTTTATCATGAAATTCCCACGGGAGCGAAGCCCCAGGGCGCGGCTAGTTTTCAAATAAGTATTTTCAAATTAACTTGTAGTAATTAATGTTTAATTTGTTTCAGATAGTCATAATGACTGAATCACCGGATATAATTTTTTCCCAGTGCGGTCAAGGCTTGCCAGGATTGTTACCATCTCACAGTTTGAGCTGGCATATTCCTGAAGAACAAGGACCCGCTTTGAAGAAAACTAGGACAAGACGAGAACCCCCAAAGCGGCAGCAGTCAACATGCCAGTCTTTTGTTATAAATAATGAAAAGAAGAAGGGCATCAGATTGATCCAGATAAAAGTACTGGACATAAGTGATCGTCAAGCAGCTGCAAGTGACAGCGAGGAGGTCGTAGTTTTGAATGCGCAGTATGTAGTGAGTGAACCTGTAGACATTATAATGGACGAAACTCATACGTTAATAAATAAAATTTCGAAAAAATTATGTGATAATAATAGTTATGATTATATATAACTAGCGTTCGCCTGCGTGAATTTCCCACGGGAACAGTGCTTTTTCCGAGATGAAAGGTACCTTATGTCCTTCTCCGTACTTCTAACTATGTGTATGTGAAATTTCATGAAGATTGGTTCAGTAGATGAAGCGTGAAGAGGTAACAAACAAACAAACTCACTTTCGCATTTATAATATTAGTTAAGATAATTAAGTTAAGTAAAGTTATTAAGTTAGTAAAGTTAGTATATTTCGTTAAATTGTTAAGCAAATTTATTAGTACATATAATTAAAAAATATAATTTCATATGCCTATGTAACAACCAAACTAACTTGTAAATAACTATGTAACAATAAATAAAATAATACAAATAATAATAATAATAAAAATGACGCTGTCATCCCGTCATGACGTTTGGAGGAAAAATTTTGATAAATTATTTTTAGAAATACTAATACTATACTAGTAAAAGTTCTATTTATCACAAAATGAGTACCAGAGCGTTATGATCACAAGATCAGCGAGGCTTAGAAGCGCACGCCCAACATCTCCGCCCGCCTCGTCTAGCTCCACATCGTCGGAGGAGCAGTATGCTACACCTCCGACCTCTGCTGTGTCGAGCGACGAGGACGGGCCGCCGACGCCGCCGCCGCCGCGACCGCCTGTGCGACGGGGGCGTCCACCACTACCGGCATGCCTGGGGCCCGCAGCGGGGCCAACCCCGCTATCTTCGGCTCCTGCTACCGGTGGTGTAGTGCGACGCATGACTTGGACAACCAGTATAAACGAAAATGTCATGCGCGCCTACTTTGGGGCGACAGAGGGAGGGTCTAATCTTAGTGCGTACCGTGCTCGGATGCTACCTCTGTTTCAGGCACTCGAGCCAACTGTGAACGTGTCGGCTCAACGCCTTTCGGATCAGGTGAGGGCCATCCAACGTTGTCGAATGTTGGACATGCCTACACTTGAGCGGCTACGCCAAGAAGCGCAACCTGTTCCCACAATCATTGTAGCGAATAGTCAGACTCGTCGTGAGCCTGTTGTGATGTCGAATACACAAAATTCGTCATCATTGCAGGTAGACGACGTGCCTGCGCAGAATGATTGTGGGAATACAAACGTAAGTACCCAGAATAACGAGCAATTGAGGAGCGCATTGGATGATGCGATTCATTTATACCGGTCTGTCCCTGCATCCCAAAGACCACGTCTACCGCGTTTGCCCATGCATAAAAAGAATATTCTTCTTATGGGGCCCTAGATCGTCTGCTGGATCCATATTTGGAATCCAGCCAAGATTTAGCTGATACGCACTCGATTCTTTACTGCGCAGCTATTGCGGCTTGTCGCGTGGCTCAAGTAAAGTTCCCGGACTCCAACCGGAGCCCGCGACAGGTCACCGAGACACCTGCATGGCAGTTGAGAATCGAGCGGCGTATAACCACGGCTAGGACCCTCATAGCAAAATTAATTTGTTTTAGGTCGGGCAATAATCGCCCGAGAGTCATGCGCTTTGTGACCCAAGCATTTGTTGGAACAAATATCCAACCTCGTGATTATATGTTGTGGGTCACAGAGCGCATAGACTTCTTGAAACAGAAAATTTATGCATGGGCGAACCGGATTCGACGCTTTAGGGAGAGGGTTGATAGATACCGCCAGAATCGTATTTTCCAATGTGATCAGAGAAAGGTATATCGAGAGTGGGAGAGTCCCGCTAATAGTGTGGTGGACAGGCAGTTACCAAGTGATCAAAATATTATACATTTTTGGCAAAGCATTTGGTCAGTGCCTGTCGACCACCGAGGATGCATGGATTGATGTGGTTGGGGGGCATGTGATTCGATGGATACAATGGAGCCAGTAATCATAAGTGCTGATGACGTTAGTTGTGCAATTCGTTCAGCACACAATTGGAAAACACCAGGCCCGGACGGATTGCACAACTTCTGGCTCAAGTGGTTCCATCGATCACATGCTGTCCTAGCGACACAATTTCAAAATTCAATTGAAGCGGGATCTCTACCAGCTTTTATGACTACTGGTATTACCTTTCTGCTCTATAAAAATGGTAGTACCACGGAAGCTAAGAACTACCGACCTATAACATGCTTGCCAACGCTATATAAGCTCCTTACATCCATTCTAACATCAAAAATAAATCAACATGTTGATAATAATAATATCATGGCCATAGTTCAGAATGGATGTAGGGCTGGGTCCCGTGGTACTAAAGAGCTTCTCCTCATTGACAAGACCATTTGCCAACAGGTTCGTCGAAACAGAAAGAACCTATCCGTCGCCTGGATTGATTATAAGAAGGCCTATGATTCGGTGCCTCATTCATGGCTGAGACGGGTGCTGGAGTTATATAAATTGGATACAACTTTATGCACCTTTCTCAACACATGTATGGGGCAGTGGACCACAGTCCTTTGCAGACCGGGTGGCGGCGTTTCTTCCTGTTTAACGGATCCTATCAGGATACAGCGAGGGATATTCCAGGGCGATAGTTTGAGTCCGTTGTGGTTTTGCCTAGCTCTGAATCCACTTAGTACTTTGCTAAAAGATTCAGGGCTAGGTATACGACTTCGAAGAGGGGTGAGATCATATCTCATCTATTATACATGGATGACCTCAAATTATTTGCACCAAAAAAACCGGACCTATTGAGGATGTTAAAAATCACTGAGAATTTTAGCACCTCAATAGGTATGGGTTTGGTGTAGATAAGTGTGCGGTCATGCATGTGGAAAAGAGGCAGAGTTGTAAACTCTGATGGTTTACAACTCTCTGAGATGATGACTCTCAGATCCCTCTCCGAAGTTGAAACCTACAAATACCTTGGTATGCCAGAGTCTTTGGGTATACCAGATGGGGACATAAAACACTCAGTGAGGGAGCGTTTCTTTGGCCGACTGAAAAAAGTACTGAAAAGTGTTTTATCAGGAGGCAACAAGGTGCGCGCCTTCAATGGTTGGGTTATGCCTTTGTTGATATACACCTTTGGCATACTAAAGTGGACTCAGACCGAGCTTGACGCCTTGGATGTTAAAGTCAGAAAACTGTTAACGACGTACCGCATGTATCATCCACGATCATCGGTCATGAGATTGTATATCCCTCGGAAGTGTGGGGGTCGTGGATTTTTAAACGCCAAGAACCTACACAACCGAGAGGTATGCAATCTCGGGAATACTTTCTCAGCCGTGAAAGTGGCTTACACCGCGACGTCGTAACAGTTGACAATGGCTTTACACCGCTATCCATGGCAAACAGGAATTGGCGCAAACCGCAGGTGCTTACTACCAGAGCCGCATTGACGTTTGGAAGAGCAAGGAGCTTCACGGGCGGTTCTACAGGGTCCTTCATGGTCCTGATGTGGACCTGCTCGCGTCGGTGGCCTGGTTACGTTTCGGTGACCTTTTTGGGGAAACCGAAGGTTTTGCCTGTGCAATTATGGACGAAGTTATCAAGACGAATAACTATCGGAAATATATCCTGAAGGATGGTACGGTTGACATTTGTCGAGCATGCCACCATCCCGGAGAGTCACTCAGGCATATAGTTTCCGGTTGTTCTCATCTTGCTAACGGCAGTATTTGCACAGACACAACCAAGTAGCCAGGATTATACACCAGCAACTTGCCCTTAAATACGGCCTTGTAGGCTCTGAGGTACCGTACTATAAATATGCACCAGCGCCAGTTCTTGAAAATGGTCATGTCACGCTCTATTGGGACCGGTCAATTATCACAGACAGGACTATTGTTGCCAATAGGCCTGATATTGTGATAATTGATCGGGAGAGAGCCGTGCAATCCTCGTTGATGTCACCATTCCTCATGATGAGAACCTCGTAAAGGCCGAGAAAGAGAAACTTTCAAAGTACTTGGACTTGGCTCACGAGGTTACCGCCATGTGGCGTGTTGGCTCAACGATTATTGTTCCGATAGTCGTTAGTGTGAACGGACTTATAGCGAAGAGTCTCGATCGTCATCTAGAGAGACTCTCGCTCGGCAGTTGGGTCAAGAGTCAGATTCAGAAGGCGGTACTCTTGGACACGGCCCGCATTGTGAGGAGATTCCTCTCGCTGGAGCCCTGACCACCGGTAGCTTGAGTCTTTGCTCCGCTACCGATGGGTTCTCCTTTATTTTATATTTTAAAATGTTTTTATTTTTTTGAATATTTTATATTTAAAAATGTAAAAAAAAGAAGAATATAAATAAATAAATGAATAAAATAATACGATTTTAATTAAATGTTAGTTCTGTATCATAGATTTAGCAAAATAATAAACTTAATGTAAGATAACACTATAATAAAAAACACTACAAATATAAAGATTGCATTTTATTTAAAGTAAATCACAAATGTAGTGTAAATTAGTTGTATTAATATGGTTAAAAAGTATTGATTATATCTGTTACCACCCTGCGGATAATGGATAGGGTTATATATTTGTATTAAAACATCCAAAATACATTCAAAAGAAATTTATTAATGGACAATATTAAAATAGTTTAAACCTAGACATATTATTGTCATAGTACCACTTTCGAATACATACAGCATTATTTAACGCACACATTACTTTATGATTCACACAATTATAGTTTTTATTTTGGTTGTATGTTTTTTTAATGTTGTTAAATTAGGGCTTCCTTTTTCACCTATATCAATCACTTCACAGTCTGCACACATCAATTTGATCCACTTGATTTTTTCTAAACCTTTTGTTATGATCTTCTTATTTTTTAAATATGGTAGAATAACTCGTCGAAATTCTTTATAATCTATATAGCCTTCGCTCCACTTAATATCTCTGTGTTTTTCCAACCATCTTACTCTTTTCTTTTCTTCTTCCGTCAGACAATGGAAAGGATATGGTGGTTTAACCAGGAACATCTGCGTATTTTCCTCAGTGACAACAGCAACTTCCTTCACGATAAAGTTATTTTGAATGTCTAAAAACCCTTGAAGGTCGACTATGATTATATCCGCATTCATTTTAATCACCAAATTTCAGACGAAGTCTACAAAACGACTGATGAAATTTGCCATAATACTCGTATAATAAAGCCTGATCGAGCTGCGAGTTGCAACTTGTCAAAACATGTTCCTTTTATTTCATTACTGTGAAATTTTCTTTACAGTACTACTAAGTGGTTTGTATTCCACTACACAGTCATTAAGTATTAAACAATATGCAGACGTGAGATCAGGTAAATTTATATCAGACTCTAACTCTACCCGAACATCAACTACTGGTCCGGATTTTACATGATCGTTTTGTCTTGAACAGTCAATTACAAATAATGGCGCTTTTTCTACAAAGTCTTTTTCACTTAGAAGAGGTTCTGCCCGACGATTGTAGAAGGACTGTTGAAATCTAGCATACTGTTCATATAATATAGCTACATTTTGTTTCGAGAAACAGGAATTAAGATTTTCGTAAGGATAGTAATTAGAATTAAGGTATACTTTAACATTTCTCAAATCACAGTGGTCAAATTGAGACATGTCCTTTTCGCTTTTATTTTTTCGATCTGTTTGTAAACCAATAATAACGTATCTCGGTTTTTCAACATGAGATGATGATTTAATTGACCAAGTATGTTTCGAAGTTTTAGGTAATAATGGATATTCGTATAAGTCCCAATTCCGAAAAATCATTTGTATTGATCGATCTCTCTCAGTAAGTTTAAGAAGGTTAATCTTTTCTTTATCTGATACCTTGACATGAGGTACTCGCCATATTATTTTGTTTATTTCAATATTTTCTACAAATTCTCCACTGCTGAGTTTCAAAGCATTAAGGTCCGTATTACTTCGTAACAATATCAGTTCATGTTTACAGTTAATGACAATTTTTTTGTAATCTTCAGCAAAGCCAAGAATATTGCACAGGGGAATAGAAACTGAAAATGATCCCCTTGCGGATTTGTTGACCCGTTAATATCCCAACCCCAACTCTTCGACATCCTTGATTCACTTTCATTCATAGATATTAAAGACTTTATTGTGGTAGTAATGCCAGCATTTTTTATTTTATCTATTTCGAAACCATTAAGCTCGTATCGTATGTCTTGGAATAGGTAAAGAAAAGGGTTATTAGTACAGTGAACATTTAATACCTTCTCTTTGCCATCACCCTTTTTGACAGTTATTGCACCTTCTAAATAAAGTGTACTTGCAGATGGTAACACGTATAAATCTTGTTGATTGATAGGTATGCGAATTTCATCACTTCTATTAAAACTTGTCACATATGGTTTGTAAGAATGAAATTCAACACCATCTATGGTATTATCTTGAAAAGGTGTAGAGGAAATATCTAATATACTCATTTTATTAACCCTAATTGTTTAAGAAATTCACTGTTTTCCTTTGTCAACTTTGTTTTCTTTTTATGTGTTCTCTTATGAACAGACCGATAAGAACTAGTATTTTTCGTCTTGCAAGTCATATATTTATCGTAAACAATCATTTTCTTCTTAAGTGTAAATATAGCTGCACTTCTTCTCCACGCAAATTAATTAAATTATTATTTATGTCAAGCAATCTTATATTCAAACTGCTAATGTTATCTTGATTAACAGGAAAATATACTGGATTTTTTGGAATTTCTATAATTCTATAACCAGGGGGAACGTTGAGAGCGAATTCATAAATAATATGAGCTGGTTCACTGTTGATGTAAGATCCGCTTATTATATCACATTCAACTCTGATAACAGTTGATGATAAAATGTTAACAGGATGTAATGATTCGTGTAATTTATTTGCTTCCAAGGTTTGAGAACCAAATCCTAAAATCCTTCCTACAGATTTATTTTTCTCAAAGTGTATGTTTTTTGAACAAGACACATATGTTTTCAATGTATTGTTGTTACACAGTAAGTTAAAAGTACCACCTCTAATATTGTTTTTTATATAATCGCAGATATCTTGTAACTCGTATGCACCTTCTGGTATTTCAACAACTTTATCAATATCATAATAAAATTTATTATTGTTATTATCTATGTTTGGGATCGAGTTGAATGTTGATAAATACAAAAGAGCACATTCATATTCGCCCTCAAGTTGTAATGAAGGAGAATAATTTGTAAATAGTGTAGACTGATCACCTGTTATAGAAAGTGTGAAGGACATTGTGTTGATCAGTACTTTTTATATTTTATTTTATATGATTTTTATTTTTTCTCCAAAACGACCATAAATATTTTAGGCATAGATGACCGCAATTCACAGTGTTGAAATTTTGGTACCTATCGTAATTGTAGAAAATATCCTTTTTATTTAAATATCTTCTGAGTTCTAACGGTGGTTTCAAATCTCCAAAACTATCGAAATATTCACAATATTTATTTATTTTTGTGTAAGCTACCCAGTGCGTTCCATCATTTGCTGAATTATCTAAATTCACAATTCCACATTCAATTCGTTTCACTTTAGAAGGCAATTCGTCTAACATAAACACACCTCGAAAATAAGGTATGTCATTAGCAAAATTCAAAATATCTATATTCGTAAGTGCACGTTTAGGTAGCTTCCTAGTTAGTTTTTTGAATGATTTATAAACAGCCCGTGACCTTTTTTATATGGTTTAATATACAACCCTCTCCCCATAGCAATCGATTCCATGACTTTGTTGTGACGTTCGGATTCACGTAAATTACTTTGTGATGACTTGTAATCATTGACTGTTTTAGCAATACCTGTGGCACCTCCTGCTAAAGCTCCTAACGCTGATAACCCAGCAAATATTGGTATCAATGGTAGAATTCCACCAGTTTTTGGTAGTGGTATCACTCGAGGTAGTTTTATTAGTTTATTTTTTCCAATTAATTTCTTTGCAACCAAATACATACGTTTTATTGCGGTATTAGTACACTTCGGTCTTAACTTTTTTACGTGTGATCTAATTTTAGAAACTAAAGACTTAAACGTTTTGACACCACCACCCGCCTTAACTTTCGCTTTCATGATTTTTTTAACTACCCATGATGCAATTTTTTCACCTTTTCCTGCATCTTTTGATCGAAGTCTACGTTTAGCCATATTTATCAGTTTCAAGTCTGCTATATGACGATTTTCTAAATCAGAATGGTTTGCATATGCTATATCGTGATCTTTACAAGCGTCGTCTAATGGATTGATTCCCTTATCACCACGAAGCAACCGCTTTTGAAGTTTTGTTCCAGGTCCACAATAATTGTATCCCGGTAAATGTAACTCTAATGGAAGGATATTTATTAAATTATTCACAAGTCCACCTCCTTGCATTGCTTTTTACATACTAAAAATTCTAGTCAACAACATCCTTTTTATCTATCCAGCTATTTTTTCTATCTGTGAGTCCCAACCATTTTACCAATAGTTTGTTTCCTTTTCTCCTTATAATCTTTTCGACTAAATAAATATTTGGGAATTTTACCTTTTGCAGTTCCTCTTCATAAAATGAACCGAGAATTGGTTGTTTATGTAAATCTTCGAGGTGAAAAGTTGTAGGATTTGAATTAATTACTTTTTTTATAACGAATATTTCTGTTGACCAGTTAGGTGTATAACCCTTTGCGAAACAACTTTTATATTTACTGATTCGTACTTGATCACCCATTTTAAATTTCACAATTCTTTTCTTTTTGGTGCATTTATGAGAGTTTTGAATATTTCTCATAACTTCATACTTATTTTGCTCATTAACATCAACTGGTTTATATTTAATAGTTCGATGCTTTGAATTATTATAAGTCCAAATAACATCTTTAAGAGTATTGTCAATCCACTTATAATTACCATTTAAACTAAAGCATTTATATAATTTGTTTTTCATAGTTCTAATAAGCCTCTCTACTATAGACGCCTTTTTAACAGAATATGTGCTATAATGGTTTATATTTAATGACTTCATTAGCTTTTTGAAATCCACATTGTAGAATTCAGTACCATTATCTGTTTGTAAATTTATAGGACTTCTCATGCTTGATTTAATAATATGGTTAAATGCAAGTACTACATCGGACTTTGACTTAGTTTTAATTGGTAAAGCCCAAGCATATTTTGAAAAACAATCAATAACCACTAATATATATTTCATACCACGATTACTGTTTTTATAACTTTGCATGTCTATCAAGTCCGCTTGCCATAAATCATCAATGCCTTTTAAAATCACTGATCTTCGGATAAAATTTTTTCTTGCTGCTTTGTGTAATTCATTAACGATTTGTTGTTTCATCATTTCACGTACTTATGTGATTCTCTGCTTTATGTCCTTTTCCTTTTAAATTAAGATCAAACTGACTAAAAAACCTCATTATATCTTTTTTTAAAGAATCTAACAAAACTTTAACTTCATCTTTACTAAAGGTTTTTTCTTTGATCATTTTATCCGTATCCTCTACACTGCAAAATTTTTTAGTTAAATCATCAACGTATTTCTTATTAACGGCCTCATCTTCTGCTAATGGTTGAGGAATACCTCGCAATGATGTATATCTTAAATTGTAATCACCAGCTTCTGTTTTTATAAGAGCTTTATTTGTAATATCTAAAAAATCTGATAAACGAGATCTTTTATGTACATGATGACCAAATTTGTCGACATTCATGTTTTAATGAGTTGATTTCTGCAAATAGATCAGATGATAAATAATACAAAACTGAAAATGGGGCTGTATTTATTGATTTATAATACCGCTTTCACGTAATTCTTCGATAATGGAAATAATTTCGTTATTAACACCAGTGTTGCCAGCAGCTTGGGATGCAATCAACAGTCTTAATCTTTCCACCAATTCGTTCGGATCATCCCAATAAACATAATCAACGCTTGATTTCAATTGTTTTAACAATCCTGATCCTTGGTGAGTGCTTCCATCAGTACTTACTGAATCGTGACGTAACTTAAATAAGGGTTTTATAACATTAAGATACTTTCTACCTTTATTGCTTTTGATTGGTTTACTTATATCATAATCTCTACGATGCGCATTTGTGTCCAATAACATTTGTTTATAATTATTTCTATCGTCTTGCTGTACTAAACTCAAATCCGGAACCTTCTTAAATAACAATTCCCATAAACCAGATGTCAACTTGTACTTTCGTCCTCCAACATCAATTATATTATCCTGTATAGCTACACGCCCTGTGCCCATCATAAGCTTTCCACGTTCATTCCGTACACCAAATGGAACGTTTTGATAAACTTCAGATGAAAGTGACCAAGAAGATGCATCTGGTGTATCTTCTGTAGCTGAAGTGTACGATAAATTTGACTCATCGAGGTCTGAATCAACTTCATCACTATAAGTCTCAGGATCAAGAGGGATGTCCATCCCCTCATCAGATTGCCGTTTCAAAACTGTTTTATCAGTGTCAGCAGAACTATTTAACTCATCATTCTTTTGGGACTTAAATTCAGGTACCGTATTTACTATTTGTCTATTTTGTTTGGGCTTACTTGCATCTATAACTTGATTGAGAGGTTCCGTTATTGGTTTAAAAACAGTTTCCAATATTTTATAATTATGATTATCTATATCCTGCATGTTTTTAATTTTTCTTTTAACTGCTTCAGCGACACGTACAATCTGTTTTTTTAATTCTTTTTCCATTTTATATAATTTAAAAATGAACGCACATGTGCTAGGAACTAACAGATCAGTAATGACCGCCTTAATAATTACATAGGTTAATATAAATATTTCAGTCCAATACAACAAAGGTATCAAATTTCTTACGGTAACGACCTTTATTTTTATCACAGTCCTTATTGATTACCAAATAGTTATATGGTTCACACCATATTTTAGAACACATCTCCTTGAATTTAGCCCAACTCATATCTGTATTAACATGTTCTTCATATACATGTTTCATATTTAATTCATCTTGTTTAAAAAGAACTATTAAATTAGCATTATCTCTCACTAGTTGTTTAGGAATTTTGCTGTAAGTTTGATTCAAATAAAAACAATCTATATATTTATGTCTACCCATAGCAAAGTAATCTCGCACGTTGTTTTGATTTTCACATGCTACGTCATCAAATACTATAACGGAATAACATTTAGCATTTTTCGGATCCAAAATATTCTCATTTTCCTGATATTTTGTATATACGACTTGTGGTACCATTTTTAAAACATTTTCTAGAAATGCATACTTCGGTTGATATAGTGTTTTCGAATACACATACACATTACGAAATCGTAATCCATTTTCATGTAATAGTAAACCAATAATCAAATTTGTTTTACCGCAGTTTGAAGGCCCGCAAATTAAACACCGGATAGAGTTAGGTAACAGTTCTCCGTTACGACTAGAACGCTTATCAGGTCGACTGTCAGGACATACTGTATCAACATGCAACGATGTTGGCTGTTCAATAAATTTCATTGTCGTCTAAATGACACGAATGATACAGCTTGAATGACAGCTTAAGTAATATAGCTGTTTTTTATTGTAACAGGTTCGCAAGGGTTCGACGGTTTGTGTGCATGATACTGTCATGAAGATGAACGGAGAACGAATATTATGAGCATTATACTACCGTAAGAGTCGTAGAAACGCATAGATGGAGACTTGACGTGGATGAAGATATATTATTGGGCATTCTACCCCACTGGAGTGATGAAGGGAACGAAGTGACCTGAAGAACGGAAGTGGGGTAGAATGCCCAATAATATACTACTCTCTCTACAACAAAAAATGTTACTCTATGCATAAGAAACATTTGACGAGGAATCATTGAAAACTATTGCTATCTCTTTCATTCGCATGCTCTTTTATATCTTTTGTCTTACTTATCAGTAAAACTTGTCGATGTGTGTAGTTTTGGATTGCTCGGAACAGACCTAAAACGCAAATTACTATGAACGTAACATATCTGTATTATAATATATCATTGTATATGGACAACAATCTTGCCCGAGGACAGAGATGAGGTGACTATTTTTTTATTCGGAACCTTTATTTCTTGTATATAGACCTTATTATACGTAAAATTGGTACAATCACCAACAAGTACTTAACTGGCTTATTTTAGATTAAATCGAATATCAACAGAAGACGTATCGGTAACTAGTCTAAATAATCCGGTATATCTATGTGGTCTCTACCTATTATCTCTATCGCTACATTTTGAGGTCGTTGACCGCTTCGGGAAATACCTAACTTTTTTCCGCAGAATTAGTAGGTATTAAAATATGTTAGTTACGTGAGTTATTTTTTCTATGCACTCGTCACCCATTCACTATGCCATATGTATTGAGTTTTTGTTCATCATCGAGATATTATGTTCTAACAGTTGTATTTCGATGCTTTTCATGGATATTACAAAATTTAATGATCGGTAGAGTATATTTGCAACGTTTAATTTTCTTGAAACTATCAATTATTTTACTGGATACTGAAGTATCCTTGACATTGTAATTAACTCCACAGGACCGTACAAAATAAGCAATAGGAACCGTATTGAACAGTCAATTACCTCATTTAAGTATACAGGCTTACAGTATACAGGATTTTTGGTAAATAATTAAATTTATTATTTGTGCGCAGAGAATCCGGGCAAACGAAATGACGGGAGGGTAAAATTTACCGGGTAAACAAAAAATACCGGTAAAAACCTCGACCCGGCACTACGTTTGTCCGACTAGAACCTAACTTAACCTATACGCAGACTGCTACCACCATAGCTTATAACGGGAGCTACAGAGCCCTATATACTAACCTAACTTAATAACTACAATTACAAACCACTTACCAAACTGAATCTTCTCAATCTTCGGATCCAACTTCGAGTGTCTTCGGAAGGGGGGCGATCCCTAAGCACCCAACCTACCCCGAGATCTCATTCCCCAGAATAAATACGTAGGTTTCTTCCCGAAGGTTCACTCGGGAACAGCTGGATGTGAACAGCCAGCCACGTTTCACATCTCACAAGAAAAAGTCACAATAACAGGTTTTTTCACAAACACAAACGTTCAATAGTTATTTAACAAAAGGGAAATCCAACATTACAATCCAAACTAATTAATAATTACACATCACAATGGATAATCCGTTATGCCAATGTGGCCTCAGACAAAATGGCGCCTAGCATCAGGTATTTCATACGGCGCGGCCTCTCCGCGCGCTATCCAAACCAGTATTTTTCTTTCGCACAACACAAATTATCGCGAACTTATTAGTTATTTAACAACGATGAAATACACAATTACAATTCAAACTAACAATTAAACAATCACAAGTCAAACTAGTTAACAGACCGTTCACACGCGGTCGTAAAACTGACCAACAAGATGGTCGACCCGCACCGGCGGGGATATATCACGCGGTATGACCTCACACGCGCGCGATCCAAACGATACTAATATGGCCGACGCCGCAGACGCAAGCCGAGCGATGCCATGAAAACCCCGGCCGCCTAGCGGCAGCAATGCGAAACACCCGCGTTTCGTTCCAAGCAATTATATTACAAACATTATTTATTTATTCATTTATTTAATACAATATAAAATATAACAATTTTCCTTTATGTACGATGCCACATAATCTCTGTAATCATCATAATCTCTGATGGGCAATAACTATGATAGTTAGGCGAATTTATTAATACTGAACGACTTATTTCTTGGGTATATATTTTATTCCACTTTTTTATATTATGATCAATTTGTTGATGAAATAAATAAAATAGATTCAAATCATAACAATTTTTTTCTATTAAAATATAGAGCCCGGTATGACTGATACGACGGAAAATCTGATTGTGATTGTGTATGTGTAAAAGTTGACAAAAATATCTTGATAACAATTTTTAAATATTTTTAAAATGTGATGAAAATGTTTTAAAAAGTGATGTGATCAAAAAACGGACCTTAAAGAGGTCCGTTTTTTGATCACTTCCACGCATCTAATCTGAACTTATCTACTCATGAAATTGGTTAATCTGTCCAGTTCAAAAAACTTTGTAAGTATTGATCACTGTTACAAAAAAATACAAGAGTCATGGTGATTCAATAAATGTTGGTTGTAATTGTTTACTTTATAACTAGCATGTGTATT
>JAEMBS010000217.1:0-41450 GCA_018467065.1 Ephestia elutella | reverse complement strand
TTCATACAGTGAATAACATAAGAAGGGCAGAAAGTATTTTAAATAAAGCAAATTAAAAAAAAAACAGTTTAGGCGGAGTGGAGTAGAAAGAAAAAAAAGAAATAGTTAACAGATACAGACATAGTGTCGACAAATACAGTGTAAAAGAAACAATTTCTAATAGAAATTCAGTATATACAGTAGATGATGAAATGTAGATAGAGTAAATATGATAAATAGATGCGCATGATAGCTGTGCATGTGTCACAGCCCTAAAATTATAATGTAAACAAATAATGTAGAGAAAATGGGATTAAATACTCGTAGTATTGGTTTGACTGCTCCCCAAGCACTGACGTTTAATTTAATTTCTCCCCTTCTATTATCAGAAGTGGGATTCGCGTAAATTTCGCGTAAATTTAAGAATCTACGTCTACAAAAAAATAAAAATGTGTAATAAAAGTGTAAAAATAAAAAAAAAAGTGGACTGATCAATAAAAAATCAAAAGAATTGACTATGAGTGAACTAAAATATAAATGGACAGTTTAAATAAAAATTCAATAGAATCAACTATGAGTGAAATTAAAATATAAGTGGACAGTTTAATAAAAACCCAATAGTAGTGAACTATGAGTGAAAATAAAATAAAAGTTGGACAGTTAAATAAAAATATAGATTGAAAGAGTGAATTTTTGAACAGTAAAATAAAAGATCTTTCCAAGACATTTCCGAACTGTTGTGTTGTGATCTAGGTTGTGACTTTAAGAAAAGTTGCTAATATGAGTAGCGATTTCTATTTATGTGGAAATAATGTAGAACTACAGAAGCAATTACGGCTACAATGTAGTGAAGGAAAAACAATCGATCGCTAGTAGCGCAGAAAATGTAACCGTAAGTGAGCTATTTGAAAATTATTTGTGAGCTATTTCTCAATATATTCCAGTCTCATCACATGACATAAAATGTTCTGCATCTGCTGCTAATATTGACAATTACAGAGAGTTGTTACCATACATCCAAGTAATCGAGACTGCTTATCAAACAGAAACGTTGCCATCGCTGCAATCGAATAAGATATTGTGGGCGAAGTAGAGAAAATTATACCCAGTAGACTCGGGGACTAATGATAATTTTATTATTCATAATATCAACTCATATACTAAAGAAATTCTATGTTAACTGCATGAGTGTTGTACTAGTTTACACAAACTGTTTAAACTGTGATGTCACGCTTAGTGAAATTGATAAACAAAGAAAAAGCAAAATAAAATAAAAATAAATAAATAACATTACATTTCAAAAGACATACCTAATTAAAAATTGAGAAATATTTAACAAAGCAGAGTGATACAGGACAAAAATATATTTTGGTAAAGAAGTAAACCAATGGCAAGGTATATACGAACAACACCTGTCATAATCAATGGCCTATTTGTTCATGTATTAATCGACAGCGAAGTGACGGAGACACTGTGGGCATGATCTATAAATGTCCATTGCTAACTATTTATTATTATAATATATACTCTCTGGACATTTTGATATATACAATGATGTGAAATGAAAAGATAGATGTCATTTTGCAGTTGGAAAATATTTATTGAGAGACAAATGGTTAAAGACAAAGAAATTTCTTATGAGATAAAATATAATCGCCTCAATATCAATAGGTCATAACAATATTGAGCGGCACAATAGTTAAAATGAAAGATCAAGTTCAAAGATTTGAAAGTGTTTAAAACATTGGGGACTCCATATCCAATTCGTTGTTTAATCCAAGCCGAGCTTCGAGAATTCAAGTCTTATCGCTCAACATAAACAATACCTTATGAGAACTAAGGACTGCCGTCATAACTATTCGGACGACAAGAAACAAACGCTTTGTTTATCACCTACCTATAACGGATGTCGGTTACTGAGTGAGAAAAATTAAGAGCGAGAGCGATAACCGAACTTTTGAATAACAACATCTTTCAAGAATCAACTTCACTATATGCGTCACCATTTATAGGGACTTGCAAAAAAAAAGATGCAAATGACAGATTGTGAGAGGATTACCGAGTTTTTAATAAGATAACTATTTAAACCTAATGCCATTACTTGACGATTAGTTGGAAAGATTGAGAAAGGCTCTTTAATTCAGCAACTTGACAATGGCTTAAGGTTTTATGTGATTCCAATTGAAAAGGAAGAAAGTGGAGAGAAACTAAAACTACTTTTGTGACTCCGAAGGTCACTGAATGAATGGCTGAGTGTATCCTATAAGCTGTGCATTTTGCATTTGACCAATAACTATTCGATAAACTGACAACATATATAAAAAAAACCTGTTGCAAAAGGACCTTCAATCGGACGCAGGAATGTGAAGAAGCTTGACAATATTGAATCAAAAAGCTACCTTTGTGTTAGTTATTTTTGATCCCAAAGTGAGAATTTGAATTGCATACTGACGCTAGTATTTGGTGCAATATTATCTCAAAGACATTATCAAGACTTTCGTGTTGAGTCTTATTAAGACAAATTAGTATCTCACAGATACGAATTCGAGACGTGAAGAGTAAACGTGATAGTACATGCTCTAAAATATTTCCGTGTACGTGTTTGGGAATAGAGCGCAAAAAAAATAAAACAGACTAACGCTATATAACTAACTCCAATTCCATGAAACACAATTTTTCAAAACAGGAAGTTGCATAAAACACTAGATTTTTTAGCACAAATCTATCACAAAGTGAATGATCAAAATACGTGTTTAGTAGCCACTCAAAAGCAAGACCGAGACGAGACTAAAATAAAAAGCAAAGTCGAAAAGATTAAAAAATGCTAAATGGTATAAGTCATAATGAGAATGTTTTAATAAAATATAATGTGCCCTTAGCAGCACAAATTAATTTGACCAAATAGATACAAGATTGAAAATGTCAATGAAAGTATAAAATAATAAAATGAAAAATAAATATAAAAGACAAGAATAGATAAAACTTTGGAATCAATGCGAACAAAAAGTGGTTTCGTAAAATGACATAATTCGTGCTAAAATATGTCGGTCATGAAATATCATTTGTTTATCGGCAAAGCGACCCAGAGAGCTTTAATACTGAATTGAAAAACTACCATTACCCTACCATTTCATATTATTGTACATGAAGATTGCACAGGGCCATTTGGAACAATTGGAGATCTCAATAGGTACCTGTTATTGTTCGTAGATGACTACACTAAATTCAAAATATTGGTACCTTTGGAAAATCTTATCGGGAGAGAGCTAGTGAGAGCCCTCGAATCACAACTAAGCTTCCTTGCAAAGTGAGTTGCAGAGCAGGATGGACGAGCACTGCAGAAACCTATACGACAATTCATAATGGTCTTCCAGAAATCAAATCAAATATATTTAAGAATTAAGAACAACAGCACGAGAACGGTTGAGAAATCGAATAAAAAATCGAATGAAACTGAGAATATTCAAGAATTGAGAAGAACTGCAGGAAGAGCGGTTAAGAAATTTCACTTTAAAAATAAACAAAGATCCGATATAATGAGAGGAAAATTGAGAGAAGGTGATGTTTATGTATGATGTCAGTGAATACACCTGAGGAAATTAAACCGAGATGGTGATGGACCATGATAATGGACATTTACAATTGAAAAATGTTAACCAAAAAATAAAGAATACGAGAGATAATGAAACAAAGGATAATGTTAAAATCATGGCAAAAAAAAAAAAAAAATTGTAAGACAGAATCAGACTTTCGAAATATTGAGGGAAGTACCATAGCGATTGAGAATTCCTACAATTATAATTAAATAAAATGGCGTCAGCGACTTTAAAAAAAAAAGTGCGCATGAATCGCAACAAATTAAATAAAATGGCACAAGCGGCTTTTCAAAAAAAAAAGTGCGCATGGATCGCAAAAAATTAAATAAAACAAGGCGTAAGCTTAGCGCGAGCTACTTCCTCGATAAGTGAGCAAGGACCGCAAAAAAACTAAAAGAGGCCGTGATATCTGGGCTATCAAATATATAAAAATGTTGTGGGCATAAGCAACTTATCCAAAACATAAGTGTGCCGGGATTGCCATAACATTGCTGTGGGCATAAGCAACTTATCCAAAAAATAAGTTTGCCGGGATTGCCATAAAAAATTAAAATGTTAGGCATAAGCAACTTATCCAAAAAATAAGTGTGCCGGGATTGCCATAACATTGCTGTGGGCATAAGCAACTTATCCAAAAAATAAGTGTGCCGGGATTGCCATAAAAAATAAAAATGTTGTGGGCATAAGCAACTTATCCAAAAAATAGGTGTGCCGGGATTGCCATAACATTGCTTTGGGCATAAGCAACTTATCTAATAATAAGTGTGCCGGGATTGCCAAATATACGAAATACAAAAATATTCTGGGCGTAGCAACTTATTTAAAAATAAGTGTGCTGGGACCGCCAAAATAATATTAACTGGCGTAAGCTATTTCCTATAGTGCAAGGTAAGCAGGTAAGTACTTACTTTGCGCTACTGTAAACGAGCATGGATCAAAAAAAAAAAAATACAAAAAAATATAAAGTTCATAAAAACATAAGTATCGCTTCACAGCTGAAAAAGAAACAATACAAAACACAGCTGGTGAACTACAAAAAATGAAACACTTATAAGGGCTTTGACTTTTTGAGTGGGCAAATAAAAAAAAGGGGTTCGAGGCCCCAATCGAAACACTGATAAGTATTGCTATTTATGTTTTCTACAAAATAGTTCTTTTTTACAGATACATTATGATTGTTGTGCTAAAACGTGGCATGATCACTGTTTATTTACAGGTTATAATTTATACCTACATTGTTGTTTAATTGTTTTTAGATAGGTATAAAATAGATAGATAATATATAGAAACTTGATGTAATAATCTTGCATTATTACTTACCAACAAACCTCTGTCTGTAGTTTTGTTGTAATACATAATATGTATACTTATTGTAAATGTAATTTAAATGATAAAAGTAAATAAGTGAACTAACTATAAAGACTCATATAAACTAAAATGGAAGTACTTCCTAAACCAAAAAGCGCTATATATCTCTACATATATAAAGGCCTATTTAAATGTGTGTGTTCATTGTTAATTGTACTTATACCTAATAGTAGTACATAATAGTTTTAAGATTTTAAGTGTAAATTATTGATAATGAATATTTTTGTGCCTCGATTGTGTTTTATATAGTTAACCATGTGTCTGAGTTATTTTATTGTGAAATACTTATAACTAATGTGACGCTTCGAGAGCGAAGCATTTTGCAGGAAGGCCGTGATAGCTGTGCCTGTGTCACAGCCCTAAAATTATAATGTAAACAAATAGTGTAGAGAAATTGGGATTAAATAGTATTGGTTTGACTGCTCCCCAAGCACTGACGTTTAATTTAATTCTCCCTTTCTATTACGCATGTACAACATAGTTGAAAACCACAAAAAAGACCAGCCCCCAACCAGCACACATGATCTAAAGTGTATGAAAGCTATGAAATAATCCTTTATTTTAATCTTAAAGTAATAATAATAAAAAAAAAACAATACAATCATGTGCTGAGAACGGACGATGATGAAAAAATAAAAATAAACAATAAGTAAAATAAAACCTTAATTACATACATTAAAGAAAAATGAAGTATAAACGAAACGCAAAAGGCAGCATGACTTTAATAACACAAGCGAACTGAGGCGAAGTGAGGTGTGTATTTTACGCCCTGCCCACAGAGGTGTATATTTCGTGGAACCATTTTTGGCGTTGTTAGAGTTCTATGGTATATTAGTTCGTTGATACTTACATAAAAATATTGCTGCACAGCTTTTGAGCCTGACTGTACTATACGTCAGCTACACTTTTATTCTAATTAATGCTTTTTGATATAAAAATCGTGTGGAGTACTTTGAGAACATTTTAATATTACCGCGGAGTAGAATAAAACTTAATTTAAAATATTAAATTTTTCATGGAGTAGTTTGGGAACATTTTTTGGAGTACTTTGGGAATAACCCCCATGTTGCAGTGGCTTGTGCCTTGGGTCCGGATGGGTCCTTAGCTCTAAACGGCTTGCGAATTTGTTTCCTGGTCAGCCTAACAGTTCTACTTTATTTAAACGATTAAACTGGATTTGTATCTATTATCATTTCAGCAGCAACCTGATGTGCACTGTAGTTATAATCCTATTCCATAGGCAGTTCTACCCGTCCACACAATCTGAGATAAATCGGACTTCGTGAACAATTTTTTATTTTATTTTCCATTCCACAAATAAAAAAGGAACCTTGGAAGCTTCCTATTATGACTTTATTAGCCATTTAAATCGTTTGTCATTTTATCGACCTTTTATTGACGTGACGAGTACTAAACTAGATCAATTTATATTTGTATAATATTGTGATCAATATGCTAATTTATCAGGACATATAGCTGTCGAATATTTTTGTTATGAAAACAGCATTCGTGCATCCGTTGTAACAAGTAAATCTGGTTTACCTGCCATGGTGACAATTATAAGGAGCCTCTGATAAGCTGTGGTGTGTCACCAAGCATTGCCTGGCAGACTGGCAGTTGGCTTTGCATATACATATAGCGCTTCTTCTTCTTTGTGTGTCGATTACAAACAAAAACGAGACACAGGTTAAATCACATCTTCCCAAAACTGAGCCACTTTATTGACTTATTTGTAGCTGCCATCAAGACAGCCCGAGTGCAGGTTTTGAAGCTCTCTGGACAAACGAGCAAATGAGACATTGTACGGAAACGCAGTTGCAGATACTTATGACTCTATGAGCGCTGCTGAAAATTGTGAGCCGAATGATTTTTCATTCGATATCCATTATTCCGTATTTTTTTAATTGTCTATGTCGAATAATTCGCAACGAGTGGTCTAGACCACTCGTTCTCGTATGATTTGGTAGTCGAAGGTTTTTTACGTCAAAATCATGAATGACATAGACAACCGGATACGGATATAGAGGAGTCTATTAGAATTTAATTTTTGCGTTCCGTTTAACTCTTACGTTCTCTTTGATTGAAAATTTACGAACATTTTTTTTAAGATTCGTAACCGATTCGGTTTTCGTTTCGTAGAATGGAGCAGAAATTATTTCTCGCATTATTGTTTGTTTGTAAACTCTTTATTGCACATACACTTCATGTCACTGTCAACATTGCAAGACGAGAGATTTCAAAAATACGGATTTTATGTTTTAGTGACATAGTAGGACGAGTGCGACATAATAGTCTATTCGTTTTCGGCGGTATGTCACATTTTCAAAAATAGGACCCCTGAGCCTTCCAAAACGGGGCTGATAAAACTGACCCCCCTATCTCCTGTTTCCGTATATTATACATCCCCAACTGTACAATATTATGTACTGCAAATAGACTACTTCCTAAATAAATATAGCCAAATTCTATTTGTAAAACCACTAATATTATAAATGCGAAAGTGAGTTTGTTAGTTTATTTATTGGTTTGTTACCTCTTCACGCTTTATCTACAGAACCAATCTTCCTGAAATGTCGCATACACATAGTTAGAAGTACTGAAAAGGACATAGGATACCTATCATCCCGGGAAAAGCACTGTTCCCGTGGGAAATTCACGCGGGCGAAGCCGCGGGCAAAAGCTAGTATTTCATAAAGATAATGTCCCCAATATTATTATTCATATCTTCTATTATACTACGACGTTGCTTCCTCGATATTTATTCCAATCAATTCACTATGCAGCTCGCTCTGCTATGTACTAGGCATGACACAATTTTTAGGACCTAGGGAATAAAATAAAATAAGTCCAAAAATTTACATCCGACTCTCGTCCCACCCTTACCTGTCACCGGCGGAGGCGCCATACTTCATTCGCTTTTTGTGTGCGGGCATGGCAACACACACACTACAACAATATTTTTATTTTCTTTATATTCCAAGTATCTGGAATATCTTTAAATTAAATTAATTTATAACCTCAGTGTCAGTGGAAAATGACGTACTTTAAATTCATTTCACTCGTAAACAACAAAAAAATGTAAGTATTTTTTCCATTACCTGAATATCTGGTTTGAATATTAACGATACTTTGAAAAAGTTATAATGCCTAACAAAATGTTAGATAACTACGTATTTATGTTGCATTGGCTACTATTACTCGTACGTAATCGTGATTTTACATCACACCTGTGTGCCCCTGCGGGTACGCCTTTTGATAACATTTAATCATAAAAGCTCAACAAACAACGGTCGTTAGACCAATTGAATTTTTGGCTTTTTTCTCCCGCTGACCCAACTATGCACCTACCTTCCCTTTTATCTAGGAATTGTCTGTGCATGATGTTGCATAATACAATATCGCGAATAGTATCTCGCGTCCTGGAGTTGCGATTTTACGATGAATCGTAACCACATAATATGCGTCACATGTTTAAGTCTTACATTTGTAAAAACATTTTTTTTCGTGGCAAAACACGAATCTACATATGTATTGATAATTTTCTTCTTATTCCTTGATTGTTCTGACCGTCGTTAAAAGTTAAACGCAAGGCCCAATTGGGTTATTTGTTGATGAAAGATTAATCATATTGAACTACGATATAACAAGTATGTTCAGAATAAGTCTGGGTCCAATTCTATACTGAAGACCCTGGAATAATTGTGTAAACAAGATTTTAGCCAAGCATAAGCTGTCATCATTGCAACATTTAAAATTAAACTTTTTTATCCGTTACGTCAATTGCTTAATTGTTTATTGTGATAAAAACGTACGTACCTATTTTGTACGCATTCGATTTTTTTCGATTTTAACGTTACTTCGTTAGTGACTGGATGGGTCTGTCTCAGCTGTATTCACAGTCTTAAAAACCCATCAAACCCCATTGGGCCCACTTGGTGCCCTAATCCTCCTTACCCATCCATGGGAAGGACAGTGCCCCAATATTGGGGACATTAAAATAGCTATGATGATGGCGGTTGGTCTACGGGTAGTCAACGAGGAGTCTACAGGCGATCTACGGGTACTCTACGGGTGGACTACGGGTGGACTACGAGTGATCTACGGGCGGACTACGAGTGATCTACGTGTGGACTGTGCTAAGCACATACAGAATTACAATGCGATTGTAGTCACGTGTGCTCCGACCCAATAGATCTACAATGCGATTGTAGACGGGGTTAGAATTACAATGCGATTGTAATCAGGGTTTTACACTATAGTCAAGCACATACAGAATTACAATGCGATTGTAGTCACGTGTGCTCCGACCCAATAGATCTACAATGCGATTGTAGACGGGGTTAGAATTACAATGCGATTGTAATCAGAGCGACTATAGTCAAGCACATAAAGTCCGATAGAAGAACAACAACAACGCAGAAGATATGCAGCTGCCCAGTTTCCTTACGCAAAATGGGCCCAATCAAGAGGCCTAACTACAAAATCTTCGCGCAAAGTAAAGTATTACCCAATATGACTACGATATAATCGTAGTCTAGTTTATATACTACACCTATATAACAGCACATATAGAACTACAATGCGATTGTAGTCGCGTGTGCACTGCCCAATAGAACTACAATGCGATTGTAGTCAGGGATACACATTTACCCTTAGAATTACAATGCGATTGTAATCAGGGTTTTACACTATAGTCAAGCACATACAGAATTACAATGCGATTGTAGTCGCGTGTGCACATGTAATTTTAATAAGTCTAATTTTTGCCATTTCGACTCGAGATGATGATGATGATTATTACCTTATGTAACTACAACGCGATTGTAGTCAGGTATACACATTATTACCCATTAGAACTACGACGCGATCGTAGTCTGGTTTATAAGTATTTTTACTTACTTACTTATTTTATACACACTTTTATTAGCATAAACAGAACTACAATGCGATTGTGGCCAAATATACACATTATCAGCCAGATATACGCAATAGAACTCCCAAGCTATCGTAGATAAACTATTATCCGAAGTATAACTATGCAAATAGTAATATTATCAGATGATAACCATGTAACAAAAGTGTGTATCTTACTATACATTTCGAACACCCTTTAAGTATCTCATACTTATTAAAACTTTACTAGACTGATACAGTCAAGTATTATTTTCTGGCTGCGTAAGTTCTTGGAACTATAATGATGTTATAACCATGCACTGTCAGTATTAACTCAGCTCTGTTCATTTCAGCTAAACACGGACTTCGAGTCTCAACTCTTGGTAGTGACAGATTATCTGTATGTATCTGTTGTTATAAATGTTTGAACATCAGGACTGATGAAAATCGCTGACCATTGCTGGTCATCATAACAGGTATGTACTCATACCAAATATCTAAACATTGGGGGAGCAGATAGAGCCCAAGAGAAAGCTGGGAAACGGAGTTCGGTAAACTGAGGAAAGGAAATCCACTCATCAATCGAGATGATTATTCGCCAAATATACATAATTTAGATAATTTACAATATACACGTCTGGTACATTTATTCAATACTTTTAATAAATCGACTGATCAATCGATCAATCAGTTATTGCCTTTATATTTCATATATTAAACAGGTATTCTATGTCACTATTGAGTATGGCGTCAAATTTGACAGTATTTTAAATAAACTGTTCCGGCGATCAATTTTCTCCTAAAAGTTTGTATAATGAAATATTTTCATTGTCAGTCCGGGTGACTCCGGAACCACCCAATATCGGGTCAATATCCGATACCGGTCTCTTTATCTTTTTATAATTAGCAACTCGCTTCACTGACAGTTGCCCATGTATCTTTATACATAAAGAACACATACCTACATAAAGTTTTATACATAAAGATTATAATACATAAAGATTCAGCTTCTTGACTGATTTTTTTGCAGATTGCATCCAATCCATCCAAAGTAATGATACCTAATACAAACTGAGATTATGTACTTACTTATTATTACATACTTTATTTCAATACTTACATATGATCAAGCTTATCAATCCAATTAACCGGCTTCTACGCTCACTATAGTTGTACAACAGCAACGCTCTAAAGCACCTTATAAATGGAATATAAGTGCCTTAAGCCAGTAAGAGCAGTAGCTTTCTTTTTTGGGCAAATTGAAAGTAAGATAACAAAGCACTTGTTTCTTAAGAACTAGACATTAGCTCCTTAGCTCTAGCTTGAGCAAGCAAGTACTGAACAATATTAGATACTCAGTATGTTGTTTTTTAGTTTCTGTCTATGGGGATTTATTCAAATAGCCAATATGGCAATGGATTTTTTTTCTGATCGTAAATGTGTTGAATACTCTACGTAAACTCGAATCTTTGGAACTAATATCCCCATCATTCTATTAATAATTCAATTTCCTCCGCAAATTTAATTCAACAACTGGATGCATAATTATAGATATCTATCTTAGTGATTTGGATGCAAATTTTTTGATCAATAAAAAAAAAAAAAAAAAAAGAAAAAAAAAATAGAAAAGAAAAAAAAAAAGAAGACGTAAAGTAGTATAATATGGACCTTTTCTTTCTACAGCTACTCTGTATTTATTACAAATAACTCCTAGCCAAGGTCATCTGCAACGACTTGCGCGAGTAAGTTACCATTTGGAACAAGGAAGTAATCTATTATCGAGAATCTAATCACAATTAAAGACTCTCTTGTCATTACACGGCCTTTGCCTATACGTTTACAGAACTTTTAGATTCTTCTTTTGGAAAACTAAGCATCATAACTATTTTCTTTATAATATGTATTTTGTTACTGGAAACATAATAAGCTTGTACAGAAAGTACACTTGAATTTCGTTTGTTGAATTCAGTATTTCGTTAATAGTTCTAACTAAAGGCTCGTGCATACGAGTACGTTACCTTCATAACAAAGTTATATTAAAATCATCGTACTGTGGGTAGGTACCTAATACTACCTATAGTTTATACTCTATGACTGTAGCCAATTCACCTATATATTCGGCTAAGTACAGTCTATAAAAACAGTGTAGTTTATATAAACAGTATATTTCAGCAGAAATGTACCGACCTCAAATTTGCATATTCATGTTTTTTCTCTTGCAAAATAATATACGTATATTTGTCAGGTGAAGATATTCCTAGAGTACTTATAGAAAGAATCCTGAATTAGTATAGTGTCCTTTCAACTCGACACATTAACCATCTAGAAGTGTATGTTCATAATCAATACAATAAAGATTTCTAACATTAGGTAGTCAAAATTCTAGTCGCTATTCGTAAAATTAACTTTGAGCAAGCACTCCTCTCTGCTCATGCGTTGAGTTTGCTATTGCAGACTAAAAAATGTTCATTCATCACATCTCTCTTAGTAAATATTTACGTTTTAAAGTTAACATATCCTATTCCCAAATAAGCCTGTTAAAATATCCTGTCCTACAGGAAATAACTATGGTAGTGTTAATTTGGGTTATGTTAATTATTGTCCCATAAGGTATACTCATAGAACTTTTAATCTGTTTCTTGTTAACTTCTTTTTCTCCCAAAATATCATCATGTTAGTAAACCAAAGTCTGTATCCTACAGAACTTAATAGATTGTATTTGAAAAGCTTTAATATTTTTCACCATTTTGGGGCATTACAAAATGAAAAAACCGTAATGGCATTGCATCACATAGCCTACTCGAAGAATTTTTTTTCTTAAATTTCGTATTTTTTTTTTTTTTTTTGTTTATTACTAATTTGTTTTTGGAAGATAATCGTAGATACAACTACATTTGTATTTATTCATGTAATTAACCATCCTATATCAAAGTATCTAAGGATCCACTTTTAATAGCTCACATTAAAGAATAAATAATAATTAATATTATTATAATGATATAAAAATAAAAATCTTGCAAATTTTGCAATGGTTCTAAACATCTGCATAGTGAATTGATTGAATAAATATCGATAGCAACGTCGTAGTATACCTTGATGAGCAACAAACTTACCTTAATGAAGTTTGACCATAATTATACAAGACGTTGCTTCCGAAGATATTTATAACCCGCCTGTCCCAATCAATATGTTAAATACATATTACGCGATATCCCAAGCGCCACATTTCGAAATTTTGTTCTAAAGGAATGAAGTAAGGGCGCCTCCGCCGGTGTGACATTGCAAGGGTGGGACGAGAGTCGGATGTAAATTTTGGACTTATTTTATTTTATTTTATCCCTAGGTCCTAAAAAATTGTGTCATGCCTAGTACATAGCAGAGCGAGCTGCATAGTGAATTGATTGAATAAATATCTTCGGAAGCAACGTCTTGTATAATTATGGTCAAACTTCATTAAGGTAAGTTTGTTTAACCATCAATTATAAATAGGTTGCGCCTAATTAAAATAATGAAAACATTTTATACATAGATTCCCATTGTATTTTATTACTTGTAAATATAAGAGAACATCTATATTATTATTTCAAACGCAGGAAGATTTACTGATTTTTTCTATAGATTTCCAAAATAATCAGCGAATGCGGACTGCATGAGGGATGCCTAATTATGAGGGCACGAGAGTGAATATTGCATATGACAGGGGGATAGAACGTTTGTAAGTGCCAGAGACTAGAACATCTTGCGCCACTTTGATTCCAGATGATGAAACAAGTGTTAGGTAGTTGATGATGATTTTAGTCCATGATAAAACATTTGCTTTTACTCAAAATTTCTAAATAAAAAATATCAATGATTATAAAGATTACTTACTTTATCTATCATAAGATTACATGCATCGTTATTCTGATAAAAAGTGGTTTGTTTTACTACACCTTCTTCCCATGGGGAAAACAATCAAGATGATTTTATTAGTTATTTACCGATGGTTATTACTAAAATATAGTTCGGAGTGTTTTTACTAAAGCACAATTTATTACGAAAACGTAAGACTTATTTTGCTTTTTAAAAAAGGATGCTGCGACTGAATTGGGACGCACGTACACGAATGGACAAAATTACAGTGTAAACTGTTTATGTAAGAGGAAACTCAAGGGACTGAGCATTTTTTGTCGTTATAGAGAGTTATCGTTATAGATTGGCCTGGTTTGAACATGTAAAGAGAAGACCAACATCAAATTAACAAAACATTTTCGTCAACACTAGGAAGATCGCTTTCCTTTTACTGGGAGACCATGTTAACAGTTCCAAAGTGGATGGACTGCATGACGACTGATAATTACGAGGGCTGAGTTTCAATGTATGATATGACAGTCGAGTTAGACCATTACTTCCGAAGAGATAGAACATATTGCGTCGACACTGCAGATGATGAAACAAGGTAAGGTATATGATGATGATTATAAAACCGATCAAAACATAGAATTTTACCTCAGTACATTTACCAAAAAATATCAGTCTTTTGTTACCTGATAACATAGCATAAACAATAATACATGCATCGTAAATATTTACTGTCTAAAAAGAGGTTTGTTTTATACATCTTCTTCGTAATAGAGAATGTCGTTATTAGTTATAACCGATGGTTCATTACTACCACACTGGTGTTTTTAACGCAAACCAACCAAGTTGGGCTACACTTCAACGTTACAGGTTTTTTTTTTTTCTTTTAAAGCTGGACTTGACGTTGGGACGCACGTTTACACGTCAGTATATTAATATATTTCCCGTTCGGAAATTTCAGACCCGAGATCCGAATCATGTTTTACTAGACTGAGATATATATAAAGCATGTAAAAGTTTTGAGTTGGTTCAGGTTAGTTTTTTGGCCCGGAAATTTTGGGCTTAAACGGGAAAGTAGGTTAGGTTATTTCTTTTTTGGTAAAACCCAATAAAACTGTCAGGGCAAAAAGAGATAATAGGTAAGTTTTTTTTATAACAACCCAGGAAAAACTTTCAGGGCAAAAAGGTTATTAGGATAAAATTAATAAGTATACCTATGTATTTTACGTAGCCCCCGCACCTCTCACAGTAAAATAATGCTCCCCTCCCCCGTCATCGTATTCCTTGCCACACTATAAAAATACTCAGAGGGGAACAGAAACTGACGATGCTTACTGCTGGTCCGTTTATTTACGTAGGTACGAAAAATCAGATTAAAGGACCTAAATGCATACTTTTCATGTAAATACAAAAATGTTTGAGTGTCTTGCGTATTCCGTTCGAAAAAAAAAAAAACCGACGTGTGCGCCTCGAATCGAACTCGAATATTTTATATAAAAATATAAGAATCTGGAAATTTCCATACGGAAAAAAAACTGACGTGTGCGACCGGCTTGCATAATTAATACACCACAGTAACCTTGGCATTATGTTATGTCTATCTTGACCCAATGTCATAAATCAATGACAATGACAGTTGAAGTTGTTCATTTCATTCTTTTATTTATTTTATTCACACCATGAATGCAAAATTACCTGAGTGAAGTTTTTCCCACAATTTTGGGGAAAAAATTTAAATAAAAAGATAAATTTCAATGAAAAAGACAATAAACTAATATCGAAATATACCATAGAACACGATAGGTAATAGTATTATTGGATTAAATTTAAACTTTCGAAAAATCAACATTACCAGGCATCCTCACCAAAAATATAATTCGTAGTACCTAACCATTTTAATTTATAGATTTAACATACTTAAATAGAATCACGTCTTTATCCCTTACGGAGTAAACAGAGCCAAAAGTTGTGAGTAATGGGACAATGAGCCAGTAGTGGGACACAAACAATTTTTCTCAACTATCAAATGGAATTTATTTTGATAATGTTTATGTTTAAAAATATATATTTTATTAAAGTTTATATATGTATTATACTTATTTCATAAAAAAAATCCTTAGTATTTTTAAGAACAATGTTCCCAAATACCAAAAACGGCACCTGGCAACTCTACACGTTTGCGCGCGAATAGAACATCAAAATTTTTTGTATGAAACTTTTACGTTATTTTTTCAAAATTCAAACTTTTGTACATACCTAATAGCATTTTCTTGTATCATTCACTCCATGTCATTTCTTTCATTTTAGATCAAATCGATCTAATGTTAGTACGCTTTCTGTTACAGGTAAGTGTTTTATTTTTTTAATTTCTTGATAACTTGTAATTATTAATGGTGATCATAATTTTATCAGTGTTAATTATGCATATTTCTCTGTTGTAAATTCTAGTTAGAATCAATTTTCATTTAAAAAAAATCTTATAAAATCGAAGCTACTTTGTGGTGCGTCAAAATGGCGTCTCATAGATTTTATAGATAATTTGAAGGTTTTTTAACAATTGAATTAACATTCGACTAATTTCAACTTAAGTTTTAACGCTTTATTATATATTTTATCATAAATTTATTCTTATTTTGCATATGAATAGTGACAAGTACCATAATATAACTTTAACTTCCCGAAACCGACGCCAAAATCTAAAAGTTCAACTTCTCTAAAATAACTTGTAATTAATAAGAATAATCATAATTTTATCGGTGTTCTTGTGTATACTAATGAAATAGTTCATTTTAATTCTAATTAGGTAGGTAAGTAGAATCGATTTTCTCAATTTAGAAAAATCAAATTAAAATTAAAACATGTTGTAGGTAGGTACCTACATTGGATGAATAGCATCAAAAATGACCTCATGATTTTGTAAATAATGTTTTTATAACAACTGAAGCAACATTTCACTCATTTTAAACATGTCACCACCTAATCTTAAAATGAATAGGACTTGGCTTCAAAATAAAAAATGCATTTCTGAGTTACAATAAATATTTTTTTTTTTAAATAAAGCAACCCTCTCTGTCTTTTGCAACTTTCGGAATTACTTTCTTGAGTAAATAGATATCTACCTACATAGGTACCTATATCATATTCTAAATTGCCATTTTGCTATCCCTCTTATTAGATTTCTTATACAACAAGCTAATTATTAAAAAGAAAAAATCATGACTGACTACTCAAATTTAATAACCAATGTCACTCGGAGGAATGCAAGGAATCTAAAAATACCTCTTACATCAAAATCTGTTCAGCCGTTCAGGACTTATGGTGGCATAAAAGAAACTTACATATACATAAACCCTGAAAAGATAACATTCCTTTTTTGGTCAGTCGTGTAAAAAAATAAATAGGTACTATCTATAAGTACATAGTGAATAAAATGATTATGTGCCTTTTGGATTTCTTTAAAATCATAAAATTATAAAAAAAAGTTAAAAAATTTACACATATAGATACCTACCTACATTTACATCTCCATTTTTTTAGCACAACTGACCAAAAAAAGGAGTGTTATGTTTTCAGGGTTCATGTATGTATGTTTGTAAGTTTCTTTATTCCACCATATCTCCTGAAACAGCTTTAGCTTAGATTTTGATGTAGAGAGGTATTGTTAGATTCCTTGCATCTCCTCCGAATGACATAAGCTATGTAAGTTGTCAGTTGTGTTTTTATTTTAAATAATTAGCTTGTTATACCTTTGTATACCTACTACTATTACAAACCATATGTAATGTTAACTTCAACTTAATTATTGATTGGACATTTTGCAAATTTATGGGTTGTAATTAGCTATGTATACAGTTAGACTGCAAAGAAACCAAACCTAAGATTAGGATTTGGTGAAATAAAGGGTCGGGTTTTTCTGCATTAACTATACTTACCTACTTATTGTTTATCTCATTTTAAAAGTTTCATAAATAAATTTTAAAACATTACTTAATACCTACTCTACTTACTTAATTGTGTTTATTAAATAAAACTATATTTGAACTGTAATATGTAGGTACTTATTACAACCATTATACATTACTAATTATGTATTTTTCATATAGATCCACAATGGCCAGTCCTACACCTGCAGCTACACCACCGGAAGTGCATTTGGGTCACTGTTGCCTCAGGTAATTAAATATTTGTATTTTTTTATAAAGTCCTATACATTTTAACAGCAAGGATTTGAACCTAGCACTCTCCGAATTTCACTTCATATAAACTTACCGTTAGGCCAACCGCTAATGTGTCATCATTGTCGAAATGTTACATTACATATTTCCAGCATTAACTTCATGTATTACTATGTAAGTGGCTTTACGAAAACACTGACTAAAACACATTTTTTGTTTACTTTTCCTTAATTTTGTATTAATTAATTTGAGGTTTTCTTGATTTTCATTTTTTAAAATAAATATTTCAAAGAACAAATTTGTTGAACAAGGTTGAAATAAAAAAAAAAATAGATGGAGCTAATTTTACTATTTAGTTCCTCTGAGAGACGTCCTTGGAGTTTACAGGGGGGTCCGGGGTGAAATCTAACTTTCTTATTCAAGCTTTCTGACCCTTAACTTCTACCGTCAAAACATTCCCAAAGCTGCCAGCCATCAGCGACTACTCAATCAATATTTACATCAATCAAAAGAAGAATGATAAGTCGATTATCACCTGGAGCGAAGAAGCAATAGAATCATTCAACCAATGCAAAGAAGATATAAAAAAATGCAGCATTGTTATCTCATCCGTCATTAACTGACGCCGCATACGCATTGATGACCGACGCCTCAGACACCTGCGCTGGCGCCCATTACTACAACAACAAATACATGGCAAATTAGGATTTTTCTCCAAAAAGTTCAGCGACGACGCTCAAACAAAAGTACAGTACCTACGACCAAGGAATTACTTTCCATCTACATGGCCATGAAGTACTTCAGAAAATCATTCGAAGGACGGGAATTGACAATATTCACCGACCACAAACCGCTCACATTCGCACTTCAAAACCAAAGCAAGAACGAGACGCCCCGTCGCACGAGATACCTAGAATACATCGGGCAATTTACGTCGGACATACGCCATATTTCTGGAAAAGAAAATGGTGTTGCTGACGCCCTCTCAAGACTCGAAGAAATCTCCTATCCGTCGCCGATAGACTACAATAAACTTCAAAAAAGCCAAAGTAGAAGACGAAGAATTAAAACAACTGAAGAAGAATAAAAATTTAACATTCAAGAACATCGCCATGCCAAACACGAACATTGAAATCGCATGCGAAGTATCCACCGACGCGGCGCAGCCTACCTACCCTCGGAGATTTCGTAAAATCGCATTCGGGAAGCGATTCACGAACTCAGCCATCCGGGAATACGAGGAACAAGAAAAATTAATAACATCACGTTATTTTTGGCCATCCATGAATAAGGACATCGCCCTGTGGACTCGAACCTGCATACCATACCAACGCGCAAAAATACACCAGCATACGACTTTACCACTGGCGCATTTCGAGGAAGCGAATCGACTCGAACACGTTCATCTCGACATAACCGGACCGTTGCCATATTCCAGTAACTATCATTACCTGTCACCATGATTGACAGAGCAACAAAATGGACCAAAGCTTGCCCGCTAGAAGAAATTACTGCCGAAAAAGTCGCCAACGCTTTTTATAACGGATGGATTACGGATTTGGATGTCAAGCACGAATAACCACCGACCCAAGGCAGGCAATTCAGATCGGAAGTATTCAACGTACTTATGAAGAGAATGGGTATCAACAAACTCCGGACTACAGCATACCACCCCCAGTCCAACGGGATGATTGAAAGATGGCATCGAAGTTTGAAAACCGCATTCAAAGCCCGACTAAGCGGAGTGAATTGGTCGCGCGATTTACCTACCGTACTACTAGGACTTCGCGCGGTAGTAAAAGAAAACATTGGCAAGAGTCCGGCCGAGGCTACTGTATGGTCAAGCATTACGTCTACCCGGCGAAGGTTTCACGGAGAACAAGCTAAAACTCGTACGTCATCCACCATTCCCCAACGACCTAATGGACGCGTTACGCAAATCTCCAAACTGAAGGCACCGTGCAAATCAACCTTTGTACATAAAGACCTAAGTACATGCACTCATGTGTTCATTCGCAATGACGCAGTATGCAAGCCATGACACCTAACTACAACGGGCCGTATCGAGTCATAGAAAGAAAAATAAATATTGTTATGGAGTTGCCTCATCGTCAATCTAATATATCCATAGATAGATTGAAACCAGCCTTCATTATCAATCCAGAAATGGAAGAAACGAAGACCGAAAATCAATCACAGCCAGTCAGAACTAGCAGCGGACGCATCGTGAAGAAGCCCATACGCTTCGCTGAAGGGGAGTGATGTAGCGGAGATACCTACCTGACAAACATACATCATACATCACAACAATAACATCGCGCGTGCGATTCCATAGCGTCGCCGCGAGACGAAAGATCTACATGATGAAGTGATCTCCCTGAGGTGGTGAGCGATGCAGAGTGTCTATTTATTTACAGACGATCTAAAATTGTTTATGCCAGTAGCAGATATTTCGGATTGTGAGCGCCTTCAACGTGACATAGATAGGATTGCTGCGTGGTGTCATACTAATAAAATGTATTTTAATGTAGAAAAATGTTGCATCATGTCATATACACGCGTGCGGTCTCCTCTGCAGCACCGCGCTATGGATTAGACGGTGAACCACTGACTCGCGTCAGTACCGTTAGATATCTAGGCGTTACAATGGTACCAGAGTTATCATTCCGTAATCATGTAAGCGAAATTTGCAAAAAGGCGTTTAGAACCCGGAGTTTCATTCTGAGATGGTGTAAAGAGTTTCGTGGCACTACAGTAATTAGGATCTTATATAACGCATTGGTCCAGAAGTCATTTAGAAACAAACGCGGCCGTTTGGAGTCCAAATGAGGCCAAATACGTAGATATGTCGGAAAAAATCCAAAAAAAAATTACTCGTTTTGGCATTTTAAGGAGCGTAGTGTCTATCCTTACTATCCGTTGATGTATCCGAGGCTTATTCGTCATGGGTATGGTCGGATACAATAGACTTGAGGGTGAGGAGGAAGTCGCTCTCATTAAATATGTACTCAGTGTATTGAGAGGGCAGGTTAATAATCCTGAGCTGCTTGCGAATATGCAGTTGCTGGTACCAAATAGGTATGTGTTCGCTTGCAGCCTCAACCCGCTTTATTTAACCTCCCGTGTGCTAGAACAAATTTGCTAAAGTTTTTATGTCACGAGCTATAAGGATTGTTAACGTTATCGCTAATGAAGTAGATATTTTTAATGTTAGTTTGCCGAAGGTCATGGTAGTCGTTCAGAAATACCTAGAAACGCATTGATTTATGTACGTACCTGTACCTACCCATTGAATTTTGCTGTATTACATAATAGTTTTTATAGAATGCTAATAACATTGCTTTGGTGTGTACTGTAATAATGTTATTATGTTTTTTAAATAAATAAATAAATAATAAATGTCTGCGTCCAACTGCCGTCGCTGCATTACTGAGCGCGCAAAGCCGACGCGCGTGTTTTTATGTAACGGCTCCAGAATCCCGTGCTGTGATTGGTCAATAGCATCACTTGTACTTTGTAAATAATTAAATTGTATATAAAATAATGTTAGTAATTTACCAATATATTCTGCTATCTGCTTTCACTGCTATTAATCTTTCATTTCTCTCAAATACGACGAGTCTACACTACCATTTCCCAACAGTCCTCCTCATCGATTTCGATGACGGCGACCCTTGACAATAATCTTATATTTAAGGTGTATTTCTAATATGTGCCCTTATATGGCTCGCCAAACCAAATTTAGTTTTAAATATTCTGTTACACGAGTGACAGAATAGTTGGCCTGTGTTATATGTATATATATAGGAGGTCTTGGGTTTTTCTTTGCGTACTTGGCGCTTGAGGTCTAGATCTGCTAAGCGATTATCCTCGAAAGCTTTAGTCTTCGAATGGATAGTGGAACGCCAAGTTGACCTGTTAGTAGCAAGCTCCTCTCAGCATTCAGGGTCTATATTGCAGGCATTCAAGTGTCTTTTGAGCACATCCTTATATCGTAAATGTTGGCCACCATGCTTCCGCTTACCTTCAGCCATTTCTGAGTAAAATACTGTTTTAGGCAAGCGGTGATCCTCCATACGAAGGATGCGTCCACACCAGCGTAGCTGCCGTTGCATTAGTAGTGCCTCAATGCCATACATATAGGAACGACGCAGAATTTCTGTATTGGGCACACGGTCCTGCCACTTATCACCACCACTTAACACAAAAATGGAATGCAATAATTGCCTAAACAATTGTATACGTGTAAACAGAACACATAGGCAATTATTGTATGTCAAGATTTGCATTCAATAATTGTATTCAAGTTTTTTATTTATATCACCATGTAAACAGTTGCTTTCAATTATTAAAAGTCAATTCTTGCACTGCAATAGGGTATTTGACTGTTTTTGAAAACCTGTCTAAAATTGTTCATTACGTTATCAGAAAACTAACGATATATATATATTTAATTAATTTTCAGTATTTTCATTTAAAATCGATAAAAAGTTCAAAATAATCATATTACCGCTTAAAAGCTCAATACGTTACAATGAGAACCCCGTGACGTATTATGGGCACTCGTCACTAAAAGCCGTTCTGTTTTACGTGCACTAATATCACTTCCTTGTTTTCATAACAAGATTTTCAATAGAATACGATGTAATTGAAATGTTAATGTGAGCGACAAAACTTAAGTTTCTAATGGCAATGGCGTAAAAGGTCTAGATATGGTTTCACAATTTTTCTAAAATTACGGTGCGACTTTTATAGTGCGAAACGGAACATGGAATTGACACTTGACTGATTTGACCACCTAAATTGCGTCATTGAAAAAGGCGGAGCGTTTCATATCACGTGGTCAAGGGCTTAAAATAAATAACTTTATAATAAGTTTATTAACATAATCGTTGCTTCTTTTGGCATTTTAAAATATCAAAAAATTAAAGAAAAATATTGTCTTTAAGGATATTTATAGAATTACTCATATTTTTAATATTGTCAAATACCCTATTATTGCTCTTGTATGTTCAAGAAACTTGCACCGTCTAAATGGCCCTTTATTTTATCAGATTAACTTTTGTGAATATACCAATCACACAGATGGTGCTCCCACACTGGGAGTTATAGAATGTTATATAACATTTGCTGTCTCTTTTTTTTATTAACTTGTAACTTAAGTGTAACAGAGACAACCGATGTTACATAACATTTTATAACTGCCAGTGTGGGAGCACTATTAGATATAAAAGCTTATTAATCTATGTATATTTTAGCTTAAATCATGCCTCAAGAGTGATTCTAGAACTAGGCAACACTGCGAAAAACCAAGAGATACAAATCAACGAGCTTCAGATTTATGGAATCGATAAGTTGAGAGAAGGAAATCGTCGTTTATCGAGAAGCTTTTGCCCAGGATGCTACAGTTTATAATGCCATAGACAGACACACATTGGACGCAAAACCCTCGTTTCTCAGGCGGAAATGTATATATATAATGAAGGCGGGCCTTGGCAGAAAGGCCCCACGTATTCAATAATAGGACAAACGTACCGTCAGTTGGCCGTAGATAGACTGAAAGAGCTGGAGTGGAAATGGAAATTAAAATGTATTTGCCTTCATGTGTTATTTAGTACCTACCTATAAAGCATTACTTCCACGTATCTTTTGTGTAAAAATAAGTAGTCCAGAGGATATAAATATCTATAATGCACATTAATTGTTGGATTACTTTTCATCTCTTTTTAAAACAATTGTTTATAAGTACCTACCTATTATATAAATTTTACTAAAAGGCATCAAACTCAACATAATGATTTTGTGACTACAAAACTAACTTATGGATAGGTACCTTATTAACTATTCAAGTTTTAACAGATATAAAATTATTATAATAATATTCTTTACAGAGTCAATTCTTTGAATCATCTATACAGACCAAAATGTGTAAGTGTAGTACACTTGTAAACAGAAATAATAATAGATATTATATTTTTGTTGTACAAATTAGTTACTATGTCAATCACATTCACTATTGAATGGCCAGAATACACAACAGATAGATATGATATGCATTTTCTATGAGTCATCCACAACATAGATAGGACATCATCTTAGGTATGCTTAAGTAACACTATGATAATAAAATCGCTCCACTGTGCAAAATCATACTTGACTTGTGGTCCAATGTGTTTGAAGTTTAACATTATAAATATTAATTAAAAAATAAAACATTTTATACATATTCCCATTGTATTTTATTACTTATAAATATAAGAGAATCTATATTATTATTTCAAACGCAGGAAATTTACTATTTTTTCCTATAGATTTCCAAAATAATCAGTTGAATGCGGACTGCACCAAATGCCTATTGCAACTTCTTGCATTAGGTCATCAATTTGTATGCCAGAACTAACATCTTCCATAATTTTGATTCACTATCTTCATTGTGTTATTAGTTTATTATTTTAGTCTATGATAAAAATTTGCTTTACTCTCAAAATTTCTAAATAAAAAACATCATTATAAAGATTTTATTTACAAAACATAAGATTACATACATAGGTACATATTGTCACACCTTTTCCCATGGGGGAAAACAATCAAGATGATTTTATTATTATTTACCAGATATAAAATATAGTTCGGAGTGTTGGGCTACTAAAGCACAAAACGAAAAGAGACTTCATTTTGCTGAAAAAAAGGATGCTGCGATGAATAAGTGGGGTCTCACGAATGGACAAAATAAAGAATGTTTATGTAAGAGGAAATAGGTTGCGCCTATAAAATAATGAAAAAGTAAGGAGGTAATAGATTGGCCTGGTTTGAACATGTAAAAGAGAAGACCAACATCCAATTAAAAAAACATTAAATAGGAAGATGGATGATCACGAGAAGAGGGAGACCTAAAGGAATTGGATGGACTGCATGAGGGATGATAATTATGAGGGCTGAAAATTGTGAATGTTGATATGACAGGGGGTTACAGAACGTTATGAAGAGATAGAACATATTGCGCCGACTCCAGATGATGAAACAAAATTAGGTATATGATGATGATTATAAAACCATCAAAACATAGAATTTTACTCAGTACATTTAACAAAAATATCAGTGATTTTGGTACTTACTTACTTTATCTATCTTACATGCATCGTTATTCTGATAAAAAGTGGTTTGTTTTTATAATCTTCTTCTTATCGAGTGTGTTATTAGTTATTACCGATGGTTATTACTACCACACTGGTGTTTTTATAATAATTTGATACACCAACGTAAGTTATTTTTTCTTTTTTTTTAAAGCTGGATTGCTGCAAAAGTGTTGGCTCTTTGACTGGGACGCACGTACACGTCAGTAAAGTAGTGCGTCAAACTCTTTATAACGAAACTTCAAGGGACTGAGCATTTTTTTGTCGTTATAGAGGGTTATCGTTATACTGGAGTGAACAAAAAAACAACCAAATTAACAAGAATTTTCGTCAACACTAATCGCTTTCCTTTTACTGGCCCGGAAATGTTGGCAAACAGTTTCAAAGTAGGTTTACGACTGATAATACGAATAGGTTTCAGGGCAAAGAGAGATATGCTTGGTCGAAGACCATTACTTCGAAGAAAACAATGCGTCACACTGCAGTGTTCCAAGGCAATTTAAGAATAACATTTAAGCTAGACCGACCTCCGGATGTTTCGGAGCTTCAGTCTTTTGTTACCTGATAACATAGCATAAACAATAATCCACCGATAATAAATGTTACTGTCCTAAAAATATGAATGCCACATTTCTTAGACGTAATTAGAGAATGTCGTATCGCTAAAAGAGTGTTTCAATATATAGGTATTAATTTTCGCAAACCAACCAAGTTGGGCTCACTTCAACGTTACAGGGAGTTTATTGTTATATGTCCAAGGATAACGTTATAAAAGTAGTTTATCAGACCACTGTAGTATTAATATAGCTTCCGTTCGGAAATTTCAGACTTGAATCGAATCATGTTTACTAGACTGAGATATATAACATAAAAGTTTTGAGTTGGTTAGGTTAGTTTTTTTTTTTGGCGGAAATTTTGAGCAAACGGGAAAGCTGATTGAGTTATTTCTCGTTTTTTGGTAAAACCCAATAAAATATTGTCAGGGCAAAAGAAATTAATAGGTAAGTTTTTTTATAACGGCAACCCAGGAAAACTTTCGGGGCAAAAAGGTTATTAGGATAAAATTAATAAGTATACCTATGTATTTTACGTAGCCCCTCTCTGATAAAAATCAAAATGCCCCCTCCCAAATCATCGTATTCCTGCCACACTATAAAATACTCAGAGCGGAACGAAACTGACGCTCAGCTTACTGCTGGTCCGTTTATTTACGTATTAGGTACGAAAAATCGGATTAAAGGACCTAAATGCATACTTTTCATGTAAATACAAAAATGTTTGAGTGTCTTGCGTATTCCGTTCAGAAAAAAAAAAAACCGACGTGTGCGCCTCCGAATCGAACTCGAATATTTTTTATATAAAAATCTCAGAATCTGAAATTTCCATACGGAAAAAAAAAACTGACGTGTGCGACCGGCTTACATAATTAATACACCACAGTAACCTTGGCATTATGTTATGTCTATCTTGACCCAATGTCATAAATCAATGACAATGACAGTTGAAGTTGTTCATTTCATTCTTTTATTTATTTTATTCACACCATGAATGCAAAATTACCAGAGTGAAGTTTTTCCCACAATTTTGGGGAAAAAAATTTAAATAAAAAGATAAATTTACTGATGAAAAATAGACACAACTAATATCGAAATATACCATAGAACACGATAGGTAATAGTCATTGACATGTGGATTAAATTGAAACTTTCGAAAAATCAACATTACCAGGCATCTTCACCAAAAATGTAATTTGTAGTAACCATTTTGAATTTTGAATTTATAGATTTAACATACATACATAGAATCACGTCTTTATCCCTTACGGGGTAGACAGAGCCAAGAGTCGTGAGTAATGGGACAATGGGAGCCCAGTAAGTGGGACACAAACGAAATTTTTCTCAACTATCAAATGGAATTTATTTTAATGATAATGTTTATGTTTAAAAATATATATTTTATTAAAGTTTATATATTATACTTATTTATAGAAAAAATACTTAGTATTTTTAAGAACAATGTTCCCAAATACGAAAAAACGGCACCTGGCAACTCTACACGTTTGCGCGCGAATAGAACATGCAAAATTTTTCTGTATGAGAAAACTTTTACGTTAACTTTTCAAAATTCAAATTTTTTGTACATAGGTACCTAATAGCATTTTCTAATGTATCATTCACTCCATGTCATTTCTTTCATTTTAGAATCAAATCGATCTAATGTTCGTTACGCTTTCTGTTACAGGTAAGTGTTTTATTTTTAATTTCTTGATAACTTGTAATTATTAATGGTGATCATAATTTTATCAGTGTTAATTATGCATATTTCATGTAAATTCTAATTAGAATCAATTTTCATTTAAAAAATCTTATAAAATCGAAGCTACTTGTGCGTCAAAATGGCGGCGTCTCATAGATTTTATAGATAATTTTAAGATTCTAAAACAATTGAATTAACATTCAACTAATTTCAACTTAAGTTTTCACGCTTTTTTATATATTTTATCATAAATTTATTCTTATTTTTTGCATATGAATAGTGACAAGTACCATATTATAACTTTAACTTCCGAAACCGACGCCAAAATCTAAAAGTTCCAACTTCTCTAAAATAACTTGTATATTAATAAGAATAATCATAAATTTTATCGGTGTTCTTGTGTATACTAATGAAATAGTTCATTTTTAATTCTAATTAGAGTAGGTAAGTAGAATCAATTTTCATTTTAGAAGGAAATCAAATTAAAACTTAAAACATGTTGTAGGTGAAATTTACCTACATTGGATGAATAGCATCAAAAATGGCCTCATGATTTTGTAAATAATGTTTTTATAACAACTGAAGCCAACATTTCACTTTCATTTTAAACATGTCACCACCTAATCTTAAAATGAATAGGACTTGGCTTCAAAATAAAAAATGCATACTTAATTCTGAGTTACAATAAATATTTTTTTTTAACCAATAAAGCAACCCTCTCTGTCCTTTGCAACTTTTCGAATTACTTTCTTGAAGTAAATAGATATCTACCTACATAGGTACCTATATCATATTCTAAATTGCCTTTTTGCTATCCTCTTATTAGATTTCTTATACAACAAGCTAATTATTAAAAAGAAGAAAATCATGACTGACTACTCAAATTTAATAACCAATGTCACTCGGAGGAATGCAAGGAATCTAAAAATACCTCTTACATCAAAATCTGTTCAGCCGTTCAGGACTTATGGTGGCATAAAAGAAACTTACATACATACATATTTACATACATGAACTCTGAAAAGATAACATTCCTTTTTTGGTCAGTCGTGTAAAAAATAAATGGAAGGTATACTATCTATAAGTACATAGTGAATAAAATTGATTATGTGCCTTTTGATTTCTTTAAAATCATAAAATTATTTAAAAAAGAAAAGTTAAAAAATTTATACATATAGATACCTACCTACATTTACATCTCCATTTTTACACAACTGACCAAAAAAGGAGTGTTATGTTTTTCAGGGTTCCATGTATGTATATGTTTTGTAAGTTTCTTTATTCCACCACTTATCTCCTGAACAACTTTACTTAGATTTTGATGTGAGGAGAGTATTTATTTATGAATTCCTTTTTACATTCCTCCGAATGACATAGGCTATGTAAGTTGTCAGTTGTGTTTTTTATTTTTAAATAATTAGCTTGTTATACCTTTGTATACCTACTACTATTACAAACCATATGTAATATTAACTTCAACTTAATTATTGATTGGACATTTTTTGCAAATTTATATGGTTGTAATTAGCTATGCTACAGTTAGATGCAAAGAAAACCAAACCTAAGATTAGAGGATTTGGTGAAATAAAGGGTCAGGTTTTCTGCATTAACTATAGGTACTTACCTACTTATTGTTTATCTCATTTTAAAGTTTCATAAATAAATTTAAAACATTACTTAATACCTACTCTCTTACTTAATTGTGTTTATTAAATAAAACTATATTTGAACTGTAATATGTAGGTACTTATTACAACCATTATACATTACTAATTATGTATTTTTCATATAGATCCACAATGGCCAGTCCTACACCTGCAGCTACACCACCGGAAGTGCATTGGGTCACTGTTGCCTCAGGTAATTAAATATTTGTATTTTTTTATAAAGTCCTATACATTTTTAACAGCAAGGATTTGAACCTAGCACTCTCGAATTTCACTTCATAAACTTACCGTTAGGCCAACCGCTAATGTGTCATCATTGTCGAAATGTTACATTACATAATTCAACGTACTTCATGCTTATTTACTATGTAAGTGGCTTTACGAAAACACTGACTAAAACACATTTTTTGTTTACTTTTTCCTTAATTTTGTATTCATTAATTTGAGTTTTCTTGATTTTTCATTTTTAAATAATGATATTTCAAGAACAAATTTGTTGAACAAGGTTGAAATAAAAAAATAGATGGAGCTAATTTTACTATTTAGTTCCTCTGAGGAGCGCCCTTGGAGTTTACAGGGGGGTCGGGGGTTGAAATCTAACTTTCTTATTCAAGCTTTTTCTGACCCTTAACTTCTACCGTCAAAAACATTCCCAAAGCTGCCAGCCATCAGCGACTACTCAATCAATATTTACATCAATCAAAGAAGAATGATAAGTCGATTATCACCTGGAGCGAAAGAAGCAATAGAATCATTCAACCAATGCAAAGAAGATATAAAAAATGCAGCATTGTTATCTCATCCGTCGTGTGACGCCACGCATACGCATTGATGACCGAACGCCTCAGACACCTGCGCTGGCGCCGTACTACCAACAACAAATACATGGCAAGTGGGATTTTTTCTCCAAAAAGTTCAGCGACGACGCTCAAACAAAGTACAGTACCTACGACCGGGAATTACTTTTTCCATCTACATGGCCATGAAGTACTTCAGAGAAAATCATTCGAAGGACGGGAATTGACAATATTCACCGACCACAAACCGCTCACATTCGCACTTCAAAACCAAAGCAAGAACAGAGACGCCCCGTCGCACGAGATACCTAGAATACATCGGGCAATTTACGTCGGACATACGCCATATTTCTGGAAAAGAAAATAGTGTTGCTGGCAGCGCCCTCTCAAGACTCGAAGAAATCTCCCTATCCGTCGCCGATAGACTACAATAAACTTCACAAAAAAGCCAAAGTGAAGACGAAGAATTAAAACAACTTCGAAGAAGAATAAGAATTTAACATTCAAAGAACATCGCCATGCCAAACACGAACATTGAAATCGCATGCGAAGTATCACACCGACTACCTACCCTACAGCGGCTGAGCGGCGCGGCCCTACCTACCCTCCAGAATTTCGTAAAATCGCATTCTGAAGCGATTCCACGAACTCAGCCATCCGGGAATACGAGGAACAAAGAAAATTAATAACATCACGTTATTTTTGGCCATCCATGAATAAGGACATCGCCCTGTGGACTCGAACCTGCATACCGTATGCCAACGCGCAAAAATACACCGGCATACGACTACACCACTGGCGCATTTCGAGGAAGCGAAACGACTCGAACACGTTCATCTCGACATAACCGGACCGTTGCCATATTCCGATAACTATCGTTACCTACTCACTACATGATTGACAAGAGCAACAAAATGGACCGAAGCTTGCCCGCTAGAAGAAATTACTGCCGAAAAAGTCGCCAACGCTTTTTATAACGGATGGATTGCAAGATTTGAGATGTCCAGCACGAATAACCACCGACCAAGGCAGGCAATTCGAATCGGAAGTATTCAACGTACTTATGAAGAGAATGGGTATCAACAAACTCCGGACTACAGCATACCACCCCAGTCCAACGGGATGATTGAAAGATGGCATCGAAGTTTGAAAACCGCATTCAAAGCCCGACTAAGCGGAGTGAGATTGGTCGCGCGATTTACCTACCGTACTACTAGGACTTCGCGCGGTAGTAAAAGAAAACATTGGCAAGAAGTCCGGCCGAGCTACTGTATGGTCAAGCATTACGTCTACCCGGCGAGTTTCACGGAGAACAAGCTAAAACTCATGCGTCATCACCATTCCACAACGACCTAATGGACGCGTTACGCAAGTCTCAAGCGCAGAAGGCACCGTTACCAAATCAACCTTTGTACATAAAGACCTGAAGTACATGCACTCATGTAGTTCGTGCGCAATGACGCAGTATGCAAGCCGCTGACACCCCTAACTACAACAGGCCGTATCGAGTCATAGAAAGAAAAAAATAAATATTATTGCGTGGAGTTGCCTCATCGTCAATCTAATATATCCATAGATAGATTGAAACCAGCCTTCATTATCAATCCAGAAATGGAAGAAACGAAGACCGAAAATCAATCACAGCCAGTCAGAACTAGCAGCGGACGCATCGTGAAGAAACCCATACGCTTCGCTGAAGGGGGGAGTGATGTAGCGGAGATACCTACCTGACAAACATACATCATTCATCACAACAATAACATCGCGCGTGCGATTCCATAGCGTCGCCGCGAGACGAAAGATCTACATGATGATGATCTCCCTGAGGTGGTGAGCGATGCGAAGTGTCTGTTATTTGCAGACGATCTAAAATTGTTTATGCCAGTAGCAGATATTTCGGATTGTGAGCGCCTTCAGCGTGACATAGATAGGATTGCTGCGTGGTTATGTCATACTAATAAAATGTATTTTAATGTAGAAAAATGTTGCATCATGTCATATATACACGCGTGCGGTCTCCTCTGCAGCACCGCTATGAATTAGACGGTGAACCACTGACTCGCGTCAGTACCGTTAGATATCTAGGCGTTACAATGGTACCAGAGTTACTCATTCCGTTCAATCATGTAAGCGAAATTTGCAAAAGGCGTTTAGAACCCGGGGTTTCATTCTGAGACAGTGTAAAGAGTTTCGTGACACTACAGTAATTTCTAGGATCTTATATAACGCATTGGTCAGAAGTCATTTAGAAACAAACGCGGCCGTTTGGAGTCCAAATGAGGCCAAATACGTAGATATGTTGGAAAAAAATCCAAAAAAAAATTAACTCGTTTTTTGTATTTTAAGGAGCGTGGTGTCTATCCTTACTATCCGTTGATGTATCCGAGCTTATTCGTCATGGGTATGGTCCGGATACAATAGACTTGAGGTGAGGAGGAAGTCGCTCTCATTAAATATGTACTCAGTGTATTGAGAGGGCAGGTTAATAATCCTATGAGAGGGCAGGCGAATATGCAGTTGCTAGTACCAAATAGGTATGTGTTCGCGCGGCGCCAACCCGCTTTATTTAACCTCCCGTGTGCTAGAACAAATTTGCTAAAGGTTTGCCCCCATGTCACGAGCTATAAGGATTGTTAACGTTATCGCTAATGAAGTAGATATTTTTAATGTTAGTTTGCCGAAGGTCATAGTAGTCGTTCAGAAATACAAAACGCATTGATTTATGTACGTACCTGTACCACCACCCATTGAATTTTGCTGTGTATTACATAATAGTTTTTTAAGAATGCTAATAACATTGCTTTGGTGTGTACTGTAATAATGTTATTATGTTTTTTTAAATAAATAAATAAATAATAAATGTCTGCGTCCAACGGCCGTCGCTGCATTACTGAGCGCGCAAAGCCGACGCGCGTGTTTTTATGTAACGGCTCCAAGAATCCCGTGCTGTGATTGGTCAATAGCATCACTTGTACTTTGTAAATAATTAAATTGTATATATAAAAATAATGTTAGTAATTTACCAATATATTCTGCTATCTGCTTTCACTGCTATTAATCTTTCATTTCTCTCAAATACGACGAGTCTACACTACCATTTCCCAACAGTCCTCCTCTATCGATTTCGATGACGGCGACCCTTGACAATAATCTTATATTTAAAGGTGTATTTCTAATATGTGCCCTTATATGGCTCGCCAAACAAATTTAGTTTTAAATATTCTGTTACACGAGTGACAGAATAGTTAGTAACTGTGTTATATGTATATATATAGGAGGTCTTGGGTTTTTCTTTGCGTACTTGGCGCTTGGGGTCTAGATCTGCTAAGCGATTATCCTCGAAAGCTTTTAGTCTTCGAATGGATAGTGGAACGCCAAGTTGACCTGTTAGTAGCAAGCTCCTCTCAGCATTCAGGGTCTATATTGCAGGCATTCAAGTGTCTTTTGAGCACATCCTTATATCGTAAATGTTGGCCCACCATGCTTCCGCTTACCTTCAGCTTCATTTCTGAGTAAAATACTGTTTTAGGCAAGCGGTGATCCTCCACATACGAGAAGGATGCGTCCCACACCAGCGTAGCTGCCGTTGCATTAGTAGTGCCTCAATGCCATACATATAGGAACGACGCAGAATTTCTGTATTGGGCACACGGTGCCTGCCACTTATCACCACCACTTAACACCAAAAATGGAATGCAATAATTGCCTAAACAATTGTATACGTGTAAACAGAACACATAGACAATTATTGTGTATGTCAAGATTTTGCATTCAATAATTGTATTCAAGTTTTTTATTTATATCTACGTATAATGTAAACAGTTTAGCTTTCAATTTATTAAAAGTCAATTCTTGCACTGCAATAGGAGTATTTGACTGTTTTTAGAAAAACCTGTCTAAAATTGTTCATTACGTTATCGAAGAAAACTAACGATATATATATATTTAATTAATTTTCAGTATTTTCATTTAAAATCGATAAAAAAGTTCAAAATAATCATATTACCGCTTAAAAGCTCAATACGTTACAATGAGAACCCCGTGACGTATGCCATGGGCACTCGTCACTAAAAGCCGTTCTGTTTTACGTGCACTAATATCACTTCCTTGTTTTCATAACAAGATTTTCAATAGAATACGATGCTGAAATTGAAATGTTAATGTGAGCAACGACAAAACTTAAGTTTCTAATGTATTATGGTGTAAAAGGTCTAGATATGGTTTCACAATTTTTGTAAAATTACGGTGCGACTTTTATGGTGCCCGAAACGGAACATGGAATTGAAACTTGACAATGATTTAACCACCTAAATTGCGTCATTGAAAATGGCGGGAGCGTTTCATATCACGTGGTCAAGGGCTTAAAATAAACTAACTTTATAATAAGTTTATTAACATAATCGTTGCTTCTTTTGGCATTTTAAAATATCAAAAAATTAAAAGAAAAATATTGTCTTTAAGGATATTTATAGAATTACTCATATTTTTAATATTGTCCAAATACCCTATTATTTGCTCTTGTATGTTCAAGAAACTTGCACCGTCTAAATGGCCCTTTATTTTATCAGATTAACTTTTTTGTGAATATACCAATCACACAGATGGTGCTCCTACACTGGCAGTTATAAAATGTTATATAACATTTGCTGTCTCTTTTTTTCATTAACTTGTAACATAAGTGTAACAGAGACAACAGACGTTTTATAACATTTTATAACTGCCAGTGTGGGAGCACTATTAGATATAAAGCTTATTAATCTAATGTTATATTTTAGCTTAAATCATGCCTCCAAGAGTGATTCTAGAACTAGGTAACACTGCGAAAAACCAAGAGATACAAATCAACGAGCTTCAGAATGGAATCGATAAGTTGAGAGCCGAAATCGTCGTTTACAAGAAGCTTGTACCAGGATGCTACAAGTTTACTGGCCGGAACCCCGCCGTGGGAATTGGACATAAAAGTTCAGGCGGAAATGTATTGGGAGCGGGCAAGAAGGCGGGCCTTGGCAGAAAGGCCCGCACCAATGGAAGTGAGGGGCGGTCCGTCAGTTGGCCGTAGATAGACTGAAAGAGCGATGGAGAGTTGAGCTGAGAAATTCCCCGTACGGCCTCCGAACCATCAGAGCCCAGCTCTATCCATCGCTCGATGAATGGTTGGAAAGAGGGTACGGTCAGCTGACGTGCCAGGATGGCGCAGGTAATGACCGGACACGGGTGCTTAGGTCATGTTGCCACAAAATTGGGAGGGAGGAAAGTGAGTCTGTCCATGAGTCGTAGAGGGAACCGGACGATCCGCCCCAACACACTCTGGACACATTGTGCAAAATAAAAGGCCCCTGAAAGAATTGGCCCTGATCGTGGTGCTGAGGCGCCTACGATCTCATGCACGGCATCATCGGTAAGATGCTGAGCGGCGGCGAAATCAATCGGACGCTTGCTCCTCACTCGCTGCAGAGACAGTAATGTCGCAGAAGGAGGCCGCCAAAAGGGAGCGTGAGGCGCGAGCCGATGCGCCACCCCAACGGCGAGGACGAAGAGGCAGGCGGCGGGCACAATACGCCCGCCATCTGGCTATGTGAGGGTGCCGTAAGGCAAAGTCGGGGGCGTCGTGGTAGAATGTTCGCGATCCCATGACGCCCCCAGCAACGGCAGGCGCGGTAACGCCGCAGGGGGTTTTAGTGGGTAGTCTGGGCCGTTGCCTAAATGCATTTCCCCCTGCAGGAAATCAAAAAAAAAGAAAAAAAGGGATGCTGGAAATGCACGAAGCGAACTTGCACAAACCTATAACGGTAACCACTAATATTTATTTAATTACTAGCTTGTGCCCGCGAACTTTTTGTAAAATTTCTCCGGTTCTAAGCTGTATATCAATACGCCAGATTTTTAATTAGACTTTCTATAATACAACAGTAAAAACCGCATCAAATTTGGTCTAGTAGTTTTGCGGTCTACATATAGACAGAAAGCGAGGACATACAAAAATAAAAAAAAAATCATTTTTTATTACAATATGGCCCTATATAGGCCCTATATTTCTATTTTTTCTTAAATATCTCTTAAGTACAAACACAACCAGTTACAGTTTTATTATATGTATGTTAGAACGCATAATACGTTAATATGTACCCATCAACTAGATAATCTGCTGAGGTAACAGATTTGATTAGATTAGTATTAGAATTTTAATTAAAAAAGAAATATTTGCGCTACCACCATATTAAAGTCTTTTGCACAATAACCAATTACGATTTTGATAAATCACGAATTGGATTGATAACAAATTGACTTGAAAATTTTATTAAATAATTACCTACAACTAATCGAAATGTTTTTTTCAAACAAGAACCTGTTTTATGGGTGATTAACCGTATGCATAGTCCCGTTAGTCCACGGAATTACCTAGGAAGTCTGCAGATTATCTAGTTAATGTAGGAACTTAATTAATTTTTCCACTGCAACTGACTCAGCCAGATTCACGAAGTCAGGAGTGTCAGATGAGTACCGAACGTAAACAATCACCCCGTACTTTCGACCTTATCATTTGGAGTCTGACACATTTTTTTGCTCGCCCGGTGTTTATGGGTGCATAATGCCGCCAATACCAAGAAGTCAGGCATGTGCGGGATGCCAGCAAAGAAATCGCCGACCGCAATCATATCTTGCACTGCAGCGAAGTTTAACAAAAATTACGACCTCACCTTATCAAAAACAGGCAAACATACTGCGGACGAAGTCGCAACGTGGTTATGTCCTGAGATGTCGAGAACTCAAGAGAAAACTCATGAATTCCTCTACACCTATACGCGCCTCACCGTCGTCGACATTCCAGAAACTGCCACCTGCCCTAAGAAATCTACTCCTCAGCCAAAGGTCCAGGTTGAGCAACAAGTAGCCACAACAGACGTGAGTCTTCAACAGGCCCTTTTAAGGAAATTAATTATATGCGGATGGCCTTCGAGGAATACGAGTAGAAGTTTTGTCTCGACTTGATGGGATAACCCTATCTCTCCAAGAAATTATTCAAAGAATAAGAATGCCGTGGAATCCAAACTAGAGGACTTGGATCACCTAGACAGGTTGACATGGAAGCTAAACAAGAAGCAATCGAACACCGAAACCTAGACATTGAAATGACGGTCAAAAAGCCTGGAGTCATCTTGGCATCTATGAATCAACAGGGCTTAAAGAATGAAGTGGAAGTATTGGGCATACACGAGTCCAAGGGTGAAGAACTCGTTCACTTAGCTTTAGTGTTAGCTTCTAAGATTGGCGTGTCCATGGAGGCTGGCAGCAATGAGGATGCCCTTCGAGTGGGATCCCGGAGGCTTTCGGAAGACAAGAATGCCAAAAGCTTTCCTTCGTCCCCGTAAAGAAATCGGTCCAGAGACAATTTTTAAGGGAGGCAAGAATAAGGCGTTCTTTGAATAGTAAGGATATTGCCGAAGGGACCCCTGACCAAGCGGGTCTATGTTAACGAAAGACTGACGACGGAAAATCGGCGGCAGTTATTTCGCGCCGCAAGAGAGCGGGCTACCGAGTGTGGCTTCAAGTTTTGCTGGGTCAAAAACGGGTGCATATACGTGCGCAAAGGTGACGGGAGGCCGGCGTTGCGCATCACGTCACAGGATGACATCCGCTCTTTGGGCGGACCGGCAGCACCGAGATCCGAAAGTTAAACAAATTCTTCTCAAGATTTTTTCTTTGCTGTTTAACATATCGTCAGTCTAAATATCAAACTGCGTAACTCCACAAAATATCGAAATTAGACTTTTAATGCCATCTAGTGGAATTATTTTGAAGCCTATCTATTACACTAGCTACGCTGTCCTGCAAAAAATAATTCTATTATTTTGTGAGCGGTCTCTCAAAACCACTTATCTCCACGCACGCCATTTTGTAAAACGCAACGCGCGTAACTCCCTAACTTCAGTACGGTTTCACCTATGCCGGAGGAGGACGTGTGCTGTTTTGAGCGAAAAGGTATGTAAAATTAAGATTTTCTATATTAGTGATATTCAATAATATCTTAATGGTAATTAATTGTATGTTGTAATTTTTCATCTACAAGATCTAAATATAATTTTTTTAGTACATATAATAGCTCTTCAAAATTTTGATTGGAGTTACGAAGATTTATTGTTTTGATTTGACGCACAGTATGCAATTTTCAAGGAAGAAATCCCTATTTTTATCCCACTAATTAGTTAGTAGAAGTGTTGTCTTTACAAAACAAAATGAGTGTAATATGTTTAAATCTCATGTGTATGAGGATGTATCTATGTATGTTGGTATAAGGGAAACTTGCATACCGGATTTCTATATTCAACCACTTGATGTTTTCCCGCGACTTCATCCATGTAAATCACAGCGTATTTCGCCCGCGTATAATGTTGCATCCAGTCGTTTTTAGGGTTCTGAAGTAAACAAGGAACCCTTATAGTTTCTGTCACGTCCGTCTGTCCGTCCGTGGCTTTGCTCAGCGTCTATTAATACTACAAAGGTAAAATTTGGGATGGAGATACATATTGATCACGCCGACAAAAGTGGTAGACAAAATTTTGAAAAAAAAAAATATTTAGTGTGCCTTCCTTATACCTAAAGCAGGGTTGAATTATTTTTTTCTTATCTACCCCATAGTGTGAGTTGTCGTTGGATAGGTCTTTCAATATTGAGGGTTATCTAAAACTATTTTTTAATATATAAATATATAATAATATAGGCTTTCCTCCTTCAAATCTCAACTCAAAAAGTTTCTATAAAAGATTCTTTAGACATTTGAGTGTGTATTTATATATATGTATTGTATATATATATATATATATATTTTATGTATTTATGTATACTTTGGTGTATGTATTTTCGTGTTCTATTCTTTTTCTGATTTTTGCCTTACGCTTCCCTTCTTATTTCATTCAAATATTCCTTTCAAACACTTGGTTGGAAAAAATCCCTTTTTGGGATAAATTTTGCCATTATACATATTTAGCCATTGTACGCCTCTCTTTTTATTTCACTACTTTTGTATTTTTCTTGTGTGTATGTGCAATAAAGAGTTTACAAACAAACAAACAAATAATGGGTTTTTTAATATTATCCGTTTGGGAAATATTTAACTACGCTGGCACGGTATTTAGATGAGCTGAATTAACGATACCTAATTCTTTTATATTACAGATACAGTATTCAAGAAAAAAAAATTTAAGATGTATAAAAATCCCCGCACTTTAAAAATAATTAAAAATGTTAATTATAATGAATCAGCCAGAAAGAGCGCTTATTACTCTAGAAAATCACAGGAAAACAATACAGCAACTTGCATTTCGCAAAATGGTTGTAGTTTATTAAATGAGGGGGTAGATATTGAGTATGAAGATTTACCAAACCCGTATTATGACGGAACAAACACCGAACATAGACTTACCCGATTTAGAACCAGGATCTTATATCCTACAAGAAGATCATTCATTACAACTTGAGAAGAATGAAACTCAAACGTCATACGTTTTTTGTGGTCTATCCAGCCGATATTATTTTAAATAATGATAAATCCCTCAGAAAAGGTCGATAGATAGTTCAACGGATAGTACTTCCATATTGACTAATTCAGTACTTATGCCACTCACAGCAGACGATATTAGCGATTATATCTCAGAACAACAAAATATAATACAATCAGAAAACAGCAACCGACAAGATGCGATTGAAGAGGCAAGACAGAAAAGAAGAAGTACAAAATATCATGGAAAAGACCCAAAAAGACACGGAAAAGACAGAAAGAGAAAACATGAAGGAAAATAATAAAGATATAACGTCTGAATTTCCATTAAGGAAGAGACAAAAAAAGTTATCCTCAGAATTGGAGTGCCAATAAAAATAAAGAACAAAGGGAAATGAGGAAAACGATATTTAGGAAAGAAGAAAATTAATGACAAATGGAGTTTTGTGGAACCTAAGACTGAAAAGGAATATCAAAGACAGGTGCTACTGCAAATTGAGCTTGAAAGGCGATACAAAGTTACAATGTCAAAATTTTCTGGAAGATGAACGACAAAAATGTTTTACAAAATTTTGGAGTATGAGCTGGAAAGAAAAGAAGGTTTTCATCAGGAATTAGTCATCTATTTGTAAGAGTAAGCAAAGAGAGAGATGTGCTGGGACAACCTCACGGTACGGAGCAAATTCTGTTAGTAAATTATTATTAATGTATTTGTGTCTTTTATTATTCCTCCCTGACAGCAAAGGGAACAGATATCGACTATGTAAGAAGATGTTTTTAAACAGTTTGTGTGTTGGAGAATGGGTCATCCAAAAAATGGATTATTGCAAAATGACGATAATAATGTAGCTAAAAATTTACCAAAAAAATAATACCAAAAATGGAAGCCCGTACAGAACTCGAAGGTTTTTTTGACTCTTTGCCGCAAATAGAAGATCTCATTATTTTCGCCGTGACTTACATCCAAATTGTATTTGGAACCAATTTGGACCTCATCCAAATCTCATCTCTCATTTTGCATCTCAATTGTATAAGGCTTATAAAGACGACTTCTGTCCACGAGAAAAAGCTGAACCTCTGAGCATTGCAAGTTTCTGTAGTGTCTTTGAAGAACTTAATCTGTCTTTGTATCGACCTAAAGAAGATTTTGTGCGATGTCTGTGAGTCGTTCAAAACTGGGAATACCACGGAATCTGAACACAAGATACATATTGACATGAAAAAAGAAGCTAGACAAGAATTACAAAAAAAGACTCTGTCTCAAAAAACGAAGTAACTATGGACTTGCAGTCAGTACTTTTGAGTCCACGATCAAATGTGTCAGCTCTTTGTTTGTTTTGTGTTGTTTGAAATAACTTTATTGCACAATAACATAAATACAATACTAATACATAACAAATCCAGAAAATGGCAACGGCGGACTTATCCCATGAAGGGATCTCTTCCAGTCAACCGGTACGAAAAAATATATATAATAACACAAAGAGGCAGAGGCTGTGCAAACTTAATCAATACAATACATACATTTTATAGAAATTAATATATATATATACTACTATTAAACTAAGATAGAAAGCGTAATGAAAGTAAAGCTCAATAATACACAATTAGAAAAGAGGATAAGGGGAAAAACAAAAAAGAAACAAATAGAAAAGTCAGGATAAGGAAAAGGATTTTACAACACGATTTTTAAAAGAGAGTCAAGGGAAGGTGCCATTTTGGTGTCTAAAGGAAGAGAGTTCCAAAGGCGAGGTGCTTTGACAGTAAAGGAATTCGAAAAAGAACGCGAAGAAGAACTCAGGTGTGGAGAGGAGAAGCTTATTACAGGAGCGCAAGCGAGAATCTGTGTGATGAAAAGTAAAACAATCACGAAGGTAATTAATTAGGAAATGAAGGGTTGAAAAGAACATTAAAGAGCAGAGAAAGGATATGCAGGTTACGCCGAGCCCTAATAGGAAGCCAATTCAATTTTATCTCCCGAAACTCAGATATGTGGTCATATTTACGGAAGTCCGAAAATATACCGAGATGCAAACATTTTTTTGTAAGCGTTCTAGTTTATTAAGAAGTTCCTGAGAAGGATCTAAGAAGGCGACATCAGCGTAGTCAATGAGTGGTATTGATATAGGGAACGAGCCAGCATAGTTTTAGTTTTACATAGGTAAAAAATTTTGCAGTCTTCTCAAAGAGTGAGAGAGGAAACAACAAAAACCCTGAAACGGCTAACCTCGTTTATATGGGGAATCCAAG
>JAEMBS010000216.1:15000-41835 GCA_018467065.1 Ephestia elutella | reverse complement strand
TGGTTTATCTATCTTGTACGTTGCCCGTAAATTTTTCTCTCTCGTGTCCCACCATAGTTAGCTAATTAACACTATAATAATATCGTAATTCCGTCGCACACTTTTCTTTGGAAAAATTCTTTTCCGATTTTTCAAATTTTTATAACTAAAGTCATTTTTCATTTGAATTTTTTCTATAGCCGCATACTACTTTTTCTTTTTCACAGGGTGTAAACCGATTGTCCTCGCATCCCTGCCAAAGTTTCGCTTCGATCCGTTGGAAAACCTCCGAGTTTTCTTAACATTTCCTTGTTTTTCCCATACATTTGTTATTTTTCGACTATTTTCACTTTTTCTTCACATTTTCCTTCCGAACACTACTAATCTATTCACACCGTTTTATTAAGACTACCGAGACGCATCGATTGACACCTTTCGGCATCGATCGGTGACAAAAAAAGTTTTCAAAAAAATAACCGTTGGCGTAATAAAATCTACTTAAGCGATCCACACATACTGAAGATTATTGGTTTATCTATCTTGTACGTTGCCCGTAAATTTTCTCTCTCGTGTCCCACCATAGTTAGCTAATTAACACTATAATATCGTAATTCCGTCGCACACTTTTCTTTGGAAAAATTCTTTTCCGATTTTCAAATTTTTTATAACTAAAGTCATTTTTCATTTGAATTTTCTATAGACGCTATACTACTTTTTTCTTTTTCACAGGGTGTAAACCGATTGTCCTCGCATCCCTGCCAAGTTTCGGCTTCGATCCGTTGGAAAACCTCCGAGTTTTCTTAACATTTCCTTGTTTTCCCATACATTTTGTTATTTTTCGACTATTTTCACTTTTTCTTCACATTTTCCTTCCGAACACTACTAATCTATTCACACCGTTTTTATTCAGACCACGAGACGCATCGATTGACACCCTTCCGGCATCGATCGGTGACAAAAAGTTTTTCAAAAAAATAACCGTTGGCGTAATAAAAATCTACTTAAGCGATCCATCACATACTGAAGAAATTTATTGGTTTTATCTATCTTATTACGTTGCCCGTAAATTTTTTCTCTCTCGTGTCCCACCATAGTTAGCTAATTAACACTATAATATCGTAACTCCGTCGCACACTTTTCTTTGGAAAAATTCTTTTCCGATTTTTCAAATTTTTATAACTAAAGTCATTTTTCATTTGAATTTTTCTATAGCCGCATACTACTTTTTCTTTTTCACAGGGTGTAAACCGATTGTCCTCGCATCCCTGCCAGAAGTTTCGCTTCGATCCGTTGGAAAACCTCCGAGTTTTCTTAACATTTCCTTGTTTTCCCATACATTTGTTATTTTTCGACTATTTTCACTTTTTCTTCACATTTTCCTTCCGAACACTACTAATCTATTCACACCCGTTTTATTCAGACTACCGAGACGCATCGATTGACACCCTTCCGGCATCGATCGGTGACAAAAAAAGTTTTCAAAAAAATAACCGTTGGCGTAATAAAATCTACTTAAGCGATCCACACATACTGAAAGATTGATTGGTTTATCTATCTTGTACGTTGCCCGTAAATATTTTCTCTCTCGTGTCCCACCATAGTTAGCTAATTAACACTATAATATCGTAATTCCGTCGCACACTTTTCTTTGGAAAAATTCTTTTCCGATTTTTCAAATTTTTATAACTAAAGTCATTTTTTCACATTTGAATTTTTTCTATAGCCGCATACTACTTTTTCTTTTTCGACAGGAATTGTAAAGCCGATTGTCCTCGCATCCCTGCCAAGTTTCGATTCGATCCGTTGGAAAACCTCCGAGGTTTTCTTAACATTTCCTTGTTTTCCCATACATTTGTTATTTTTCGACTATTTTCGCTTTTTCTTCATTTTCCTTCCGAACACCTATAATCTATTCACACCGTTTTATTCAGACTACCGAGACGCATCGATTGACACCCTTCCGGCATCGATCGGTGACAAAAAGTTTTCAAAAAAATAACCGTTGGCGTAATAAAATCTACTTAAGCGATCCACACATACTGAAGATTATTGGTTTATCTATCTTGTACGTTGCCCGTAAATTTTTCTCTCTCGTGTCCCACCATAGTTAGCTAATTAACACTATAATATCGTAATTCCGTCGCACACTTTTCTTTAGAAAAATTCTTTTCCGATTTTCAAATTTTGGAGTAGTGAGTGGCGCGGACCGCTTTGCTTGCGACTTCATAGCGCGTACCACTTTGCGCACCGCGCCATCTAGTGGCCGCAACCGACAAATCGTCGACACCCTTCCGGCATCGATCGGTGACAAAAAGTTTTCAAAAAATAACCGTTGGCGTAATAAAATCTACTTAAGCGATCCACACATACTGAAATTTATTGGTTTATCTATCTTGTACGTTGCCCGTAAATTTTTCTCTCTCGTGTCCCACCATAGTTAGCTAATTAACACTATAATATCGTAATTCCGTCGCACACTTTTCTTTAGAAAAATTCTTTTCCGATTTTCAAATTTTTCAAGTGGAGTAGTGAGTGGCGCGGACCGCTTTGCTTGCGACTTCATAGCGCGTACCACTTTGCGCACCGCGCCATCTAGTGGCCACATTAGCCAAATCGTCACCCACTGCAGTTGAGTTGTGGGTCTTACATAGCTACTCGTATATTTACAACTATATTCAGTTATTTTAAGTTAAGTTATTATTAACTATTAGTATATTAACTATAAGTTTCCTCTTCCTTAACTTTTCCTTGACTTTTATACCGACTTTAATAGCGACTTAACACCGATTTTTATTTCGAAATTTGCTTTACTTTGATAAAATGCCCATCGCTCGCTCGCGCCACAAGGGCGGGGGCGTACCCCCCCTGAAGCGACAGGACGGCTTCCCCGCATTTTGGAATCCCCGCCTATCCGCCTCCGGAGGACCAGGATTACCCGAGCCCCCCTCACTCCCACCACCCTCCCCGAGGGATTTATTTCGGCACGCCTAGTACTCCGCCTGATAGACGTGCGCTGGAGGAGGGACGTTCCCCGCTTTTGTTGGGAGTGAAGTCTCCCCCCGGCTGGATCCTACCCCAGCACTTATATAATGTTCCCCCCCCACGCCAACCCCACCAGCACACCCGGGACACCATCCCGAAAACGGCCCCAGCACCGGCCTCCCAACTATCCCCATCCCAGCCAGCTGGCTGGCAGCCCCGGCTGCTCCCCTCACTCCCGTCCCAGCCCCGGCCCCCTTACAGCTAGGGAGGAGGCATTCGCCCACATCATGACGTCCGCGGAGGAGATAATTAGGAGGGTGACAGAAGGGAAAAGCGTCACCAGCGCGAATAAAGGAGAATCCAGGAGCTCGCGAGGGATATCATGGGCGCGGCGGGGGCGGCTCAGGAAGGATGACGCCGGCTGAACTCCCGCCACCCGTCTCCGACGCGATACTTAGCACGATCAAGCATACAATCCGCGAGGAGCTCAGAGCTCTACCCTCACCCTCAGTGCCCTCCTTGGTATCGCCTCCCCGCCCCGCCCGTGAAATCCTTCGCGGCTGTGGCCGCTACTCACCCGCCCAAAAAACCATCACCACCACCTCGCACCCTTCCAGCGCTGATTATAAAGGCCAGGGCGGCCAACGACGACAACAACCAAACAATAGTCTATGATGAATGGAAGAAGAACATCTCCTTCAAGACCACATCGTTCGCCCCGTCCAAAGTTCGTACCCTGCGCAACAACATCGTTAAAGTCAGTTTTGATAACGTAGAACAAAGGAATGAAACACTACAAAAGAATAAACAAGATCCCAAGTATAACTGCGGAGGAGTGCAGGCTCCGCAAACCCCTCGTTATTTTGAAGGGAATTAATAAAGAGACAGCGAAGGAAGAGTTGATAGACACAGTTAGTAGCCAGAATGGTGTGAGCGCTGGAGACCTCCGACTCTGCTTCCTGCTTAGCAACCGAAACAAAAATCTCTACAATGCCGTCCTGGAGGTGGCGCCTGCGGTCCGGCGGGCACTTGTTGAAGCGGGCCGCGTAAACGTGGAGCACCAGCGGGTGCACGTGGCGGATTTCTGCCGGTTCGTGCAGTGCCGGAAATGTCTGCAATTTGGGCACACTGGCAACAAATGCACAGCGGACTACTACCCGTGCGCCCACTGCGGCTCCGCGGCACATCATGTGACCTCATGCCCCCACACGGCCGACCCAACCAGGCTATCCTGCTTTAACTGCATCAACTCTAACATCACCACTGACAAGAAACACTCTGCACTAGATGCCAAAGTATGCCCGAAAATCATCAAAGCCATAAAATCCCTAAACGACAACACCGATTATGGTTATTAGCCAAATAAAATTCATACAATGCAACCTCAATAGATGTTACGTGGCGCAGCAGGAATTCTTTGTCTATTTCCGGGACAATAACTTCGACATAGCATTGATCTCCGAGCCCTACGTGGGCAGTAACCTAGAAATGAGACCCCCGCCGGATATAAATGTATACCAATTCTCAAATGGCTCGCGCGTCAAGGCCTGTGTCTTGACAAAGACCACAGTGGCTGCCGTTGGCGTCACGCAGCTGTCCGGCGCAAATCTTGCCGTTATTCGCGTTGCTCTTGGGCAAAGATATCTCGACGTCGCGTCTTTTTACGTTGAGCCCAACAGCGACAACGACTCGACGCTGCCCAAACTCGCCCACTTTCTTCAAACGGCAAGATCTTCTCTGCGGTTGGTCGGCGGCGATGCCAACGCGAGCCACCAAGAGTGGGGTGAGCGCGAGGCAAATGACCGAGGGGTGGAGGTGGTCGACATCATGGCCTCAAACGGTATGACGGTGTGCAATACTGGAAATGATCCCACTTTCGAGGCAATACGCTACCAAAAACACTGCTCGTCAATAGTGGACGTTACCTACATCTCACAAGACCTTGAGGATAACGTAACGAATTGGCACGTCGACAGAGCGGCTTGCCCGTCGTCGGACCATAACGGCATAGTGTACACGCTAGTATCTAACCATAGACCACAGAAAGCCAAGGGATCCTCGACATTTAAATATTCAACCCAAAGAGCGGATTGGGGCAAATTCCGCGAGGAACTAGCCCGGCTCATGGGCCCGTTGGTGGAACAGACGGACGTGACCGCTCTCTCGAAGGACGATATTGACCGGGTGGTCAACCAATTTACCACGAAAATACAAAGAGCATGCGATATAGCACTCCCCCGTAAATACAAACCGAAATATAAAAATCCCTGGTGGTCGGACGAGCTAGAGACACTAAAAAAGGAGTGCATCCACTTACACCATCGACTCCGTGACCTCAAGAGGGCCAAAAGACCTCTCACTGATGCCATCCGCACATATCAAGAGGCAAAGAAAAACTATGCTCTTGCCATCTCTAAAACTTCCACAGAACATCTACGACAATTCTGCGAGGCACAGGGGAAGGAGGATGTCTGGGCAGTGACAAATCGCATTATAAAAGACTCCCCGATTAGAAGACCACCCCAAACTTTGAAGGTTAACAACACATATACTAGCAACAGTTCCAACACTGCCCAGGCACTTTTAAATCACTTTTACCCGGACGATGCACCCGACACTATGCCCCACCACGTCGACCTTCGCAATAGGATCGACGAGTTGCCGGACACTGAGGATGACCTTCCGTTCGTGGTCGGGGAGGTCCGAGAATGCCTTTCCCAGGTCGGTCATAAAAAGGCTCCGGGGGAGGACCATCTGACCTCCGACATATGCCAGCAGGCCTTCGAACTCTACCCGGATTTCTACACCGCCCTTTACAATAGATGCCTCGTATTGGGCCACTTCCCAAAGCAGTGGAAGAGGGCAGTGGTGAGAATTCTCCCGAAGCCTGGCAAGACCGACATGGAGGAGCTCGGCTCCTATCGGCCCATAGGACTCATCCCGGTGTTCGGCAAAATACTGGAGAAACTGCTGATAAAGCGGATCTCCTACAAGGCGGAGTGTGAGGGAACTCTGTCTAACAAACAATTTGGCTTTAGGGAACAGACTTCCACTACCGATGCCCTCGAGACTGCCCTCACGGTCATCAGGAGGGCAAAGGCCAACAAAAGCAGGTCGTGGCAATTTCTCTCGACATCAAGGCTGCGTTTGATAACGCCTGGTGGCCGGCTCTCCTCCAGCGGCTCCGCCACATAAAGTGTGCTAAAAACATCTTCCGCATCGTCCGGAATTATGTTTCAGACAGGACCGTCACCTTGGATTACGCGAATTCCACTGCGTCGAAGACGATGACCAAGGGATGCGTTCAGGGGTCGGCTTGCGGCCCCGTCTTCTGGAATATAATTCTGGACGAGCTCCTCGCGTTGCCCCTACCTGACGGCGCACACATCCAGGCTTTCGCCGATGATGTGCTGCTCATCGTCGAGGGCCCAACACGCGAGGAAGTGGAAAGGGTCGCGGAAGAGTGCCTCGGCAAAATCCACTCCTGGGGCGAACGCTCCAAACTTCACTTCGGCCCAAACAAAACCCAATTAATATCTTTCACCACCCATTCCAACAGTGCAGAAATCTCAATAAATCAAATAAAAATCCCCCATTCCAGCCAGATTAAATTACTTGGAGTAATTATAGACAAGAGACTTAGCTTCATCCCTCACTCTAAATATATTATCCAGAAGGCAACCAAAATTTACAAAAACTTGTGCCGATACGTGAGGCCAACGTGGGGCATTTGCCCCGAAAACGTTGATACCATCTACAGGCGGGTCATTGTACCAATCATAACCTACGCGGCCGGGATCTGGGGCACTGTCGCAAAATACCAATGTGTGCAAAAGGCCCTTCGATCTTTCCAAAGGTGTTTTGCCATCAAGGCCATCAGGGGCTTCCGCACCATTTCGGCAGTAGCGGCAGATGCCTTAGCCCAGTTCCCCCAGTTGCATTTGGTGGTTAGTGAGGCACTCCAAATACACGAAGTAAAATCCTCCGGCAAACTTCCATCTTTGCCGGAGGACATTGACCTCCAAAAGAGAGTGAAAGTAAGGGAATTGTTGCACCCGGCAAAAAGGATTTCAATTAACTTCCGAGAGGCCAACTCACAGGCAGAAATCGACGGAATTTTTAACCCTGAGGCGCCAAATATCTTTACGGACGGTAGCAGGTTCGACAACGAGGAAACAGGCGCTGCGTTCGTAATAATGCAAGAAGGCCGACCTGCTATCGTCCAAAAGTTCAAACTGTGCCGCACCGCCTCGGTGTATATGTGCGAACTATACGCCATCTCTCGCGCTCTACACTGGCTCATTGGTCGCCGGGAGGCCTCGGCCATCGTCTACACGGACTCCAGGTCATCCCTAATGGCCCTACAGGACCGCAGCAGTACCGACCCTCAGGTACATGAGGTACACAAGCAGCTGCGCGTGCTCTTGGACCGAGGGACTGAGGTGGAGTTCGTGTGGACGCGGGCCCACGTGGGCATCGTTGGAAATGAGCTGGCCGATCTTGCGGCCAAGGCGGCGGCCGCCAAGAAAACAGCCACCCTGATGAACGCGTTCCCTCTGTCACTTGCCAAGCGCCTGGCTAGGCAGGAGACTCTTGACGGGTGGCAGAGGGAATACGAGACGGCACCGCAGGGTGCTGTCACAAAAAATTATTTCCCACATATAAACGATATATCCAAGGCCCGTGAGAGGGTCGCTCTCTCCTCCTTCGGCCTGACCCAAATCCTCACGGGACATGGATACTACAAAGCTTACCTCAAGAGGTTCAATATTATCTCCGATGACCTCTGTCCATGCGACAGCACTTCCATCCAGACTAGCAAGCATGTACTCACAGAATGTCCAATTTTCCACAATAGCAGAGACATTTACCTTAACTTTTGCAACAAAAATAACATTACTCCATTCAACCTCATACAAACTTTTGAAAATCTTGCCACCACAGAAAAATTCATAAAACACGTCAATTATATCACATCGCATTTAAAAGCAATAAACGGAACATAAATCTTTTCATATCCCGTATCAATTCGCGGGTCTATGATAAGTCGCACGCGACTTATCAACAAAAAAAAAAAAAAAAAAAAAACCTAACCTAACCTAACCTAACCTAACCTAACCTAACCTAACCTAACCTAACCTAACCTAACCTAACCTAACCTAACCTAACCTAACCTAACCTAACCTAACCTAACCTAACCTAACCTAACCTAACCTAACCTAACCTAACCTAACCTAACCTAACCTAACCTAACCTAACCTAACCTAACCTAACCTAACCTAACCTAACCTAACCTAACCTAACCTAACCTAACCTAACCTAACCTAACCTAACCTAACCTAACCTAACCCAACCTAACCTAACCTAACCTAACCTAACCTAACCTAACCTAACCTAACCTAACCTAACCTAACCTAACCTAACCTAACCTAACCTAACCTAACCTAACCTAACCTAACCTAACCTAACCTAACCTAACCTAACCTAACCTAACCTAACCTAACCTAACCTAACCTAACCTAACCTAACCTAACCTAACCTAACCTAACCTAACCTAACCTAACCTAACCTAACCTAACCTAACCTAACCTAACCTAACCTAACCTAACCTAACCTAACCTAACCTAACCTAACCTAACCTAACCTAACCTAACCTAACCATTGGTTTATCTATCTTGTACGTTGCCCGTAAATTTTTCTCTCTCGTGTCCCACCATAGTTAGCTAATTAACACTATAATATCGTAATTCCGTCGCACACTTTTCTTTGGAAAAATTCTTTTCCGATTTTCAAATTTTTATAACTAAAGTCATTTTTCATTTGAATTTTTTCTATAGCCGCATACTACTTTTTCTTTTTCACAGGGTGTAAACCGATTGTCCTCGCATCCCTGCCAAGTTTCGCTTCGATCCGTTGGAAAACCTCCGAGTTTTCTTAACATTTCCTTGTTTTTCCCATACATTTGTTATTTTTCGACTATTTTCACTTTTTCTTCACATTTTCCTTCCGAACACTACTAATCTATTCACACCGTTTTATTCAGACTACCGAGACGCATCGATTGACACCCTTCCGGCATCGATCGGTGACAAAAAGTTTTCAAAAAAATAACCGTTGGCGTAATAAAATCTACTTAAGCGATCCACACATACTGAAGATTATTGGTTTATCTATCTTGTACGTTGCCCGTAAATTTTTCTCTCTCGTGTCCCACCATAGTTAGCTAATTAACACTATAATATCGTAATTCCGTCGCACACTTTTCTTTAGAAAAATTCTTTTCCGATTTTCAAATTTTTCCCCTCCCGCCCACCCAGTGGAGTAGTGAGTGGCGCGGACCGCTTTGCTTGCGACTTCATAGCGCGTACCACTTTGCGCACCGCGCCATCTAGTGGCCGCAACCGACAAATCGTCGCACTGCAGTTGAGTTGTGGGTCTTACATAGCTACTCGTATATTTACAACTATATTCAGTTATTTTAAGTTATTATTAACTATTAGTATATTAACTATAAGTTTCCTCTTCCTTAACTTTTCCTTGACTTTTATACCGACTTTAATAGCGACTTAACACCGATTTTTATTTCGAAATTTGCTTTACTTTGATAAAATGCCCATCGCTCGCTCGCCCACACGAAGGGGCCGTACCCCCCTGAAGCGACGGGACGGCTTCCCCGCATTTTGGAATCCCCGCCTCCGCCTCCGGAGGACCGGGACCCACCGAGCCCCCCTCCTACACCCTCCCGAGGATTTATTTCGGCGCCTAGTACTCCGCCTGATAGACGTGCGTTGGAGGAGGACGTTCCCGCTTGTTGGGAGTCTCTCCCCCGGCTGGATCCTACCCCAGCACTTATATATTCCCCCCACGCCAACCCCACCAGCACACCGGGACACCATCCCGAAAACGGCCCCAGCACCGGCCCCCAACCCTATCCCCATCCCAGCCCTGGCAGCCCCGGCTGCTCCCCTCACTCCCGTCCCAGCCCCGGCCCCCTTACAGCTAGGGAGGAGGCATTCGCCCGCATCATGACGTCCGCGGAGGAGATAATTAGGAGGGTGACAGAAGGGAAAAGCGTCACCAGCGCGAATAAAAGGAGAATCCAGGAGCTCGCGAGGGATATCATGGGCGCGGCGGGGGCGGCTCCGGAAGGGATGACGCCGGCTGAACTCCCGCCACCCGTCTCCGACGCGATACTTAGCACGATCAAGCATACAATCCGCGAGGAGCTCAGAGCTCTACCCTCACCCTCAGTGCCCTCCTTGGTATCGCCTCCCCCGCCCCCGCCCGTGAAATCCTTCGCGGCTGTGGCCGCTACTCACCCGCCCAAAAACCATCACCACCACCTCGCACCCTTCCAGCGCTGATTATAAAGGCCAGGGCGGCCAACGACGACAACAACCAAACAATAGTCTATGATGAATGGAAGAAGAACATCTCCTTCAAGACCACATCGTTCGCCCCGTCCAAAGTTCGTACCCTGCGCAACAACATCGTTAAAGTCAGTTTTGATAACGTAGAACAAAGGAATGAAACACTACAAAGAATAAACAAGATCCCAAGTATAACTGCGGAGGAGTGCAGGCTCCGCAAACCCCTCGTTATTTTGAAGGGAATTAATAAAGAGACAGCGAAGGAAGAGTTGATAGACACAGTTAGTAGCCAGAATGGTGTGAGCGCTGGAGACCTCCGACTCTGCTTCCTGCTTAGCAACCGAAACAAAAATCTCTACAATGCCGTCCTGGAGGTGGCGCCTGCGGTCCGGCGGGCACTTGTTGAAGCGGGCCGCGTAAACGTGGAGCACCAGCGGGTGCACGTGGCGGATTTCTGCCGGTTCGTGCAGTGCCGGAAATGTCTGCAATTTGGGCACACTGGCAACAAATGCACAGCGGACTACTACCCGTGCGCCCACTGCGGCTCCGCGGCACATCATGTGACCTCATGCCCCCACACGGCCGACCCAACCAGGCTATCCTGCTTTAACTGCATCAACTCTAACATCACCACTGACAAGAAACACTCTGCACTAGATGCCAAAGTATGCCCGAAAATCATCAAAGCCATAAAATCCCTAAACGACAACACCGATTATGGTTATTAGCCAAATAAAATTCATACAATGCAACCTCAATAGATGTTACGTGGCGCAGCAGGAATTCTTTGTCTATTTCCGGGACAATAACTTCGACATAGCATTGATCTCCGAGCCCTACGTGGGCAGTAACCTAGAAATGAGACCCCCGCCGGATATAAATGTATACCAATTCTCAAATGGCTCGCGCGTCAAGGCCTGTGTCTTGACAAAGACCACGGTGGCTGCCGTTGGCGTCACGCAGCTGTCCGGCGCAAATCTTGCCGTTATTCGCGTTGCTCTTGGGCAAAGATATCTCGACGTCGCGTCTTTTTACGTTGAGCCCAACAGCGACAACGACTCGACGCTGCCCAAACTCGCCCACTTTCTTCAAACGGCAAGATCTTCTCTGCGGTTGGTCGGCGGCGATGCCAACGCGAGCCACCAAGAGTGGGGTGAGCGCGAGGCAAATGACCGAGGGGTGGAGGTGGTCGACATCATGGCCTCAAACGGTATGACGGTGTGCAATACTGGAAATGATCCCACTTTCGAGGCAATACGCTACCAAAAACACTGCTCGTCAATAGTGGACGTTACCTACATCTCACAAGACCTTGAGGATAACGTAACGAATTGGCACGTCGACAGAGCGGCTTGCCCGTCGTCGGACCATAACGGCATAGTGTACACGCTAGTATCTAACCATAGACCACAGAAAGCCAAGGGATCCTCGACATTTAAATATTCAACCCAAAGAGCGGATTGGGGCAAATTCCGCGAGGAACTAGCCCGGCTCATGGGCCCGTTGGTGGAACAGACGGACGTGACCGCTCTCTCGAAGGACGATATTGACCGGGTGGTCAACCAATTTACCACGAAAATACAAAGAGCATGCGATATAGCACTCCCCCGTAAATACAAACCGAAATATAAAAATCCCTGGTGGTCGGACGAGCTAGAGACACTAAAAAAGGAGTGCATCCACTTACACCATCGACTCCGTGACCTCAAGAGGGCCAAAAGACCTCTCACTGATGCCATCCGCACATATCAAGAGGCAAAGAAAAACTATGCTCTTGCCATCTCTAAAACTTCCACAGAACATCTACGACAATTCTGCGAGGCACAGGGGAAGGAGGATGTCTGGGCAGTGACAAATCGCATTATAAAAGACTCCCCGATTAGAAGACCACCCCAAACTTTGAAGGTTAACAACACATATACTAGCAACAGTTCCAACACTGCCCAGGCACTTTTAAATCACTTTTACCCGGACGATGCACCCGACACTATGCCCCACCACGTCGACCTTCGCAATAGGATCGACGAGTTGCCGGACACTGAGGATGACCTTCCGTTCGTGGTCGGGGAGGTCCGAGAATGCCTTTCCCAGGTCGGTCATAAAAAGGCTCCGGGGAGGACCATCTGACCTCCGACATATGCCAGCAGGCCTTCGAACTCTACCCGGATTTCTACACCGCCCTTTACAATAGATGCCTCGTATTGGGCCACTTCCCAAAGCAGTGGAAGAGGGCAGTGGTGAGAATTCTCCCGAAGCCTGGCAAGACCGACATGGAGGAGCTCGGCTCCTATCGGCCCATAGGACTCATCCCGGTGTTCGGCAAAATACTGGAGAAACTGCTGATAAAGCGGATCTCCTACAAGGCGGAGTGTGAGGGAACTCTGTCTAACAAACAATTTGGCTTTAGGGAACAGACTTCCACTACCGATGCCCTCGAGACTGCCCTCACGGTCATCAGGAGGGCAAAGGCCAACAAAAAGCAGGTCGTGGCAATTTCTCTCGACATCAAGGCTGCGTTTGATAACGCCTGGTGGCCGGCTCTCCTCCAGCGGCTCCGCCACATAAAGTGTGCTAAAAACATCTTCCGCATCGTCCGGAATTATGTTTCAGACAGGACCGTCACCTTGGATTACGCGAATTCCACTGCGTCGAAGACGATGACCAAGGGATGCGTTCAGGGGTCGGCTTGCGGCCCCGTCTTCTGGAATATAATTCTGGACGAGCTCCTCGCGTTGCCCCTACCTGACGGCGCACACATCCAGGCTTTCGCCGATGATGTGCTGCTCATCGTCGAGGGCCCAACACGCGAGGAAGTGGAAAGGGTCGCGGAAGAGTGCCTCGGCAAAATCCACTCCTGGGGCGAACGCTCCAAACTTCACTTCGGCCCAAACAAAACCCAATTAATATCTTTCACCACCCATTCCAACAGTGCAGAAATCTCAATAAATCAAATAAAAATCCCCCATTCCAGCCAGATTAAATTACTTGGAGTAATTATAGACAAGAGACTTAGCTTCATCCCTCACTCTAAATATATTATCCAGAAGGCAACCAAAATTTACAAAAACTTGTGCCGATACGTGAGGCCAACGTGGGGCATTTGCCCCGAAAACGTTGATACCATCTACAGGCGGGTCATTGTACCAATCATAACCTACGCGGCCGGGATCTGGGGCACTGTCGCAAAATACCAATGTGTGCAAAAGGCCCTTCGATCTTTCCAAAGGTGTTTTGCCATCAAGGCCATCAGGGGCTTCCGCACCATTTCGGCAGTAGCGGCAGATGCCTTAGCCCAGTTCCCCCCGTTGCATTTGGTGGTTAGTGAGGCACTCCAAATACACGAAGTAAAATCCTCCGGCAAACTTCCATCTTTGCCGGAGGACATTGACCTCCAAAAGAGAGTGAAAGTAAGGGAATTGTTGCACCCGGCAAAAAGGATTTCAATTAACTTCCGAGAGGCCAACTCACAGGCAGAAATCGACGGAATTTTTAACCCTGAGGCGCCAAATATCTTTACGGACGGTAGCAGGTTCGACAACGAGGAAACAGGCGCTGCGTTCGTAATAATGCAAGAAGGCCGACCTGCTATCGTCCAAAAGTTCAAACTGTGCCGCACCGCCTCGGTGTATATGTGCGAACTATACGCCATCTCTCGCGCTCTACACTGGCTCATTGGTCGCCGGGAGGCCTCGGCCATCGTCTACACGGACTCCAGGTCATCCCTAATGGCCCTACAGGACCGCAGCAGTACCGACCCTCAGGTACATGAGGTACACAAGCAGCTGCGCGTGCTCTTGGACCGAGGGACTGAGGTGGAGTTCGTGTGGACGCGGGCCCACGTGGGCATCGTTGGAAATGAGCTGGCCGATCTTGCGGCCAAGGCGGCGGCCGCCAAGAAAACAGCCACCCTGATGAACGCGTTCCCTCTGTCACTTGCCAAGCGCCTGGCTAGGCAGGAGACTCTTGACGGGTGGCAGAGGGAATACGAGACGGCACCGCAGGGTGCTGTCACAAAAAATTATTTCCCACATATAAACGATATATCCAAGGCCCGTGAGAGGGTCGCTCTCTCCTCCTTCGGCCTGACCCAAATCCTCACGGGACATGGATACTACAAAGCTTACCTCAAGAGGTTCAATATTATCTCCGATGACCTCTGTCCATGCGACAGCACTTCCATCCAGACTAGCAAGCATGTACTCACAGAATGTCCAATTTTCCACAATAGCAGAGACATTTACCTTAACTTTTGCAACAAAAATAACATTACTCCATTCAACCTCATACAAACTTTTGAAAATCTTGCCACCACAGAAAAATTCATAAAACACGTCAATTATATCACATCGCATTTAAAAGCAATAAACGGAACATAAATCTTTTCATATCCCGTATCAATTCGCGGGTCTATGATAAGTCGCACGCGACTTATCAACAAAAAAAAAAAAAAAACCTAACCTAACCTAACCTAACCTAACCTAACCTAACCTAACCTAACCTAACCTAACCTAACCTAACCTAACCTAACCTAACCTAACCTAACCTAACCTAACCTAACCTAACCTAACCTAACCTAACCTAACCTAACCTAACCCAACCTAACCTAACCTAACCTAACCTAACCTAACCTAACCTAACCTAACCTAACCTAACCTAACCTAACCTAACCTAACCTAACCTAACCTAACCTAACCTAACCTAACCTAACCTAACCTAACCTAACCTAACCTAACCTAACCTAACCTAACCTAACCTAACCTAACCTAACCTAACCTAACCTAACCTAACCTAACCCAACCTAACCTAACCTAACCTAACCTAACCTAACCCAACCTAACCTAACCTAACCTAACCTAACCTAACCTAACCTAACCTAACCTAACCTAACCTAACCTAACCTAACCTAACCTAACCTAACCTAACCTAACCTAACCTAACCTAACCTAACCTAACCTAACCTAACCTAACCTAACCTAACCCAACCTAACCTAACCTAACCTAACCTTTTTTTTTTTTTTTTTTTTTTTGGTACGTGTGGAAAAAGACCCTCGTCTTGCCATCCGGCCGCGGGCAGGCCGGACAGGTATGTGGGGCATGAACCCACTAAAAAACCACACGGTGTTCATACTCAGCCGCACTGGCCGAAGTTGTGGGAACTACAACCTCCACGACTTCGACGCGGCAAAACGGTGTTCACCTTCCACACTCCCTCCTAACGCGGAGGGGTATGGAGCGAACCCTTACGGGAAGAGCTGCACCGAGCTCACATTCTCCGTCCAAAAGGGGAGGCGCGCGGAACACATCACGCGCCTTCAACCCGGAGAGTCGTCTGCCGGGCAACGGAAAATTCCCGCTTCCGCCACCCGACCGACCCTCGTTATGGGGGCAAAAAGTGCTGGGCATACGCCCGGCGCCTTCGCCCCGTACGCCGGCGACGGATGGCCAAGTCGGTATTCACCTCCCGGTCTCTTTCCGCCGCCTCCTTGCGGAGCATTACTGACTCCGCAAAGACCTGCATAGCCGCCCACGACGCCTCGCTGCCGACCATAGATCGAACCACAGAAGGCAGCGAGAGGTCGTCTCCAATGGCAGCACGCAAAATAGAGCGCTCTTCTTCCCACGCCGAACAAATTTCCAGCGTGTGCTGGGCGTCCTCATCAGGACAACCGTCACAGTGGTGACACCTCGCCGTTGGCTCCCGGCCCGCTATCCGACACAGATACCCTCCAAAACAACCATGTCCAGAGAGTATCTGTGTCAGGCGGAACGACAGTGAACCATGCTGCCTGGCCAACCACTGTTGCAAGACTGGGCGGATTGCCCCAATGGTCCTGCTGCCCGCACTGGGATTTTCTAACCTTTCGGCCCACACCTCATCGCTGCGCTGTCGCAGCTCATTGCGATAAGCATCCACCTCCCGCGGTGCCATCCGAAGGTCCTGAGAACGTACCTCCTGACGCCAAAAATAGAGGGCCGCAAGAACCCTCGCGTCAATGTCCCAGGGCAAACACCCGGCCAACACGCACGCCGCCTCATGAGAGACCGTGCGGTACCCTCTAACGACCCTGATCGCCATGACCCTCTGCGGCTTACGCAGTAGGGCAACATTCCGGCTATTCAGGGACTCGGCCCACACGGGAGACCCGTACAGAGCCATCGACCTCACGACCCCCATGTACAGGCTTCTACAGTGCACCTCCGGACCGCCCAAATTGGGCAATAACTGAGACAGCGCACCAGCCGCAGCCACCAACTTCGGCACGAGTCGCTCAAAGTGAGTGCCAAAGTTCCATCTGCCATCGAGGACAATGCCCAAATAGCGCATTGCCGACTCGATGGCAACCTGGACTCCGCACACCATCAAACTGAGGCCAGGAGGGGGCGCTCCCCGAGGACCATAAAAACAGATCACCTCAGTCTTGTGAAGCGCCACCTCCAGACCCAGCAGACGAATGCGCTGCACCACCTGAGCGACCCCTGTCGTCGCCAACGCAGCCGCGTCACCCAAACTCGCCCCACGCGCAGTCACCAGGGTGTCGTCCGCATAACAAATTACATCGACACCCTGGGGGTTGGCCCCACGCAGCACCCAATCATACCCGATGTTCCACAGGAGCGGCCCGAGGACCGAACCCTGTGGAACACCGCGACTAACACTCGCCTCCTGCCATCCATCCCTGCCAGGGTAGACAATGCACCGTCCGGAGAGATAGTCCCCTATAATCTGCCGCAGGTAGAGAGGCACTCCATGATACCGGAGCGCCTCCCCGATGCAGGTCCAGGGGATGGTGTTGAAAGCGTTGGAGATGTCCAAGGACACTCCAAGAACAACCTCCCCCTGGGCAACTGCATCCTGCGTCAAGGACTTGACTCTCAGGACAGCGTCAATCGTCGACCGCCCCCGACGGAAACCAAATTGATGGTCAGATAGATCCGGTCCGACTTCCTCGAGATGCTTGACGAGTCGAGCAGATACCACTCTTTCAAACAACTTCACCAACTCGTCAAGCAGCACGAGGGGCCGAAACGCGGACGGGGATTCCGCCGGGCGCCCTTCCTTCTTAAGCAGGACTAGCCTACCGACTTTCCAGGAGGCCGGGACTGCGCCCCGAGCAAGACAGGCGCTAAACAAACCCCGAACTCGCTGCTCCATCACATCTTCACAGAGGGCAAGAACAATGGCCCGTCCGGGTATCCCATCAGGACCAGGAGCTGTGTTCTTTTCGCGCAGCCTCAATATCGCCGCACCCAGCTCATCCCTGGTCACCTCCGGGACCCGGGAAGACCCCTCGCCCTCTCCAGTTGAAGGCGTGGACATACCGGGAGGCTCAAATTCTTCCTGGGGAGGAAATAGGGCGGCCACAACCCTAACCAGAAACTCCGGCTGGAGACTCTGCGTCAGGGGGGGAGCATACGGGCGGAGCTTGTCCCTCACTGCCTTGTATGGTCTCCCCCATGGATCGCGATTAAGGGTCTCCAGCAACTCCTCCCTGGCCAAAGCCTTCGCCTCTGCTATTCCCACCTTCAACGCCTCCGCAGCCTGGCGGTAGGCAACGTGCAACTCATCCTCCAAGGCCTGATTCCGACGCCGCCTCCTTTTTTGCCGAGTATACTGACGTCTGGCAGCCACACAAGCCGCACGCAGCCGCGTAAGCTCCCCGTTCCACCAATACACCCAGCGACGAGGAGGGCGTGAGCTGGCTCTGGGCATGGAAGCATCACAAATGCTACCCATGGCACACCGGAACCAACTCACCTCCTCCTCGACATCAACCTCTTCCGGAACTTGGAACCAGGCCTGGACAGCAGCAGCCTCCTGCAGCAACTCCTTGTCCAATTTCTTCAACTGCCAACGGGGACCACACGAGACAGAAGTGCGGCTTGGACCATCATGCGTAGCTGGCAAAGCGGAGACATCAAATCGAATGTAACGATGATCCGATAATGTCTCCGCTTCCCCAGCCACCCGCCAGCCCTGGACACGACGCGCCAAGGGGGGGCTCGCAAACGTTACATCTACAATGGAGCTCCCCTGTGACCGCACACACGTGTCTACCGCACCCCGGTTTAGCACACATAGTCCACTCCCTGCCACCCATTCCTCGAGGGCCTGCCCCGTCTACAGGTTTCTGGGGACCCCCACGCCGTAGATTTGGCGTTGAGATCCCCAGCCACCAGAACGGGGCAAGGATGGCTTCGACTCACTATCACCTCAACCTCCGCAAGGAACTCCTCGAACTCTCCAAAAGTGCGGTTGGGTGAGAAATAAACCCCAATCACAATTATGCCTCCGACCCGTGCCGAGGCGAATCCACTGCCACAAGTCACTCTCTCTAATGGCGCCGAACCGGCTCGGGAGACAATAGCCACCAGACTGTCATGGTCACCGACCCAACTGTCACCTCTAGGGATGAAGTAGGGTTCGGTGACCACAGCGAAGTTAATCAACCACTGCGCCATGCTCTGGTAGAAAAGATCCTGAGCTCTGGCGCAGTGATTGAGATTACATTGCAACCACTTTTGAGCCATCAATTGGTGGGTGCTACTACCTCCCGCTCGGCAGCATGCGGCTGCACGGCCTGCGACTGCGCATGCGCAGCCTGAGGCCTACTCCTCCTCCCTCGCTGAGGGCGGGACGCAGCACAAGCCTTACCGCCCACCCTATGGTCCGACGGCCTATTAGCCGCCGCACAAACCGCGCACCGGGGCGCACTCTCACACTCCCTAGCCTGGTGTCCAGCAGAGCCACACCTATAACAGAGCCCACTGCGATCAACCTCTGCAGTGCATTCCTCCCTAACATGGCCTGTTTCCAAGCATCGGAAGCACCGCAGAGGTTTCGCAGGAGCACAACAGCCTTGGTCAAAGCCCAACCAACTACGAGCGGGCCAGCCACAACCTTCTTGGCAGCATCCACTGGACACCTTACCCACGTCGTACCCTTCCCGGCACTCCCCAGCCGAATTTCGCCGACCCGGACTGCGTCCGCAGCACAACCTCCACAGCTGGTAACAGCTGCTTGTATCTCCTCCTTTGTGGAGGAATCCTCCTAAACCAGTAATGCGAAGCTCTGCGCACTTAATTGGCCGGGACACTCTAACATCTTCAGAGTTCATTATCTCACCCAGCCTTTTAGCGAGAGCATCCGCCTTTACGTTTCGATCAAGGCCCGGGATCTCAAGGAGCCGAGCCCCAGTTTTAGCTACCCTGATAGATAACCCTCCGATGCCAAGATCGCTCATCTGCAGCTTACCCTTGGCATCGGAGAGGACCTCTTTAAAGGTCACGCCGCGCCTTTTCGCATCAGGCTGCAACTGAATCAAGACAGCAGCCGAACGTGGGGGACGCAATTTGGGCGGTTGATTTGACCGCCGCTCGCTGGACCGCTGCAGAACTTGCTGCACTGTATCAGCACGGCCTTGAGCCACCAAGGGCGCCTTCTTCTTGGCCTTCCTCCTGGTCACCTCAACCCAGCCATCTTCCTTCCGGTTTACGACCGGCGGCTGGGCGGCGACGGAAGCCACAGGCAGAGCGCCTTGCCGACCGGACACGACCACAGCATTTTTCACAGGCTTTGCCTTTTTCTTCTTCCTTCTCTTAGTCTTCTCCCCAACCTGTCGGGGCTCTGACTCGCTCACTGTGGGTGCCGGCATGAGCCCAGAAGAAGCCCGTGGAGCTGGACCCACAGCAGCAGCTGCTGACTGAGAACTGCACTGCAACCTTTCCTCAGCCACAGTCCTGCGGGCGACCTCAGCAATAATGCTTTCCAAGTCTGCCCGCAAGACCAGCCCCTCGTTTGGCGCGACTACCGCCGGGCTGGAATCCACCCTTTGGCGTAGTTCCACCCTCAACTCAGCCACCTCCCGCCGGAGGTCTTCTACCTGAGAAGCCAGCCTAACATTATCCTCACGGATGCGCTGATTTTCCGCCTGTAACTTTCGCGTCTCCTCAGTGGCCGTTCTTTCTATTAAGGCTTCCACTGCCACAGATATAGAAGCAGCTGCCTGTTTCAACTCTTTGACGTATGTCCCCTTCAGATTGCCGGACTTCGTCGCAACCGCCCGGACAAGAGCAACTTCCGCGTCCACCTTGCTGCGGATCTCCGTTACCGGCAGCTTAGTATACTCGGCCGTTAAGGCCTCCACTGACCTCCCATCTTGGGCAGGCGCCCGCAGTGCACGCGCCTTCTTTGCCACCTTTGAAACTTCAGCCTCGGCGTCAAGGAGGAACTCTTGACGCTTGAGGGCCAAAAGGTCCTCCCTGGCCTTGGCAGCTGCACTCACAGTGAGCGGCCTCACCCTCGCGCGGGCTCCACGCGCAGGCATAGGGCCAGTTGCCCCGACAGCCGACGCCGGCTGCGCTTCCACCTCGCTCTCACTCCCCGAATGGGCAGTGCCCATCGAAGAGTCAGAGTCAGAGGCCTTAGCCTCTCCCTCTTTTTGGCCTCCACGGCCTCCCTCCTTACTTTGCAGATTTTTATTATTTTTAGACTCCATATATTAATCCCACGAGTATGGGGGAAAAAACGGTCCGCCCGGGCAGTGCCCCCTGTACCCGGGTAAGCCTACGGAGTAACCCACTAGAGTGTCGGCCGGTACTCTAGCGGGGGGAACACTCAAGACTGGCAACCCTCCAGCCATGCATCCCATCACGGTGTCCCCACCGCTTGGGATTAGGGAATTTTTATAGAGGTTATTTTCCTCGCGAGCCGGGCGGCTAAGCCAAGCCCCCCATCCCTAAGGGAAAACCCTTAAGATTACGGGACGCGGTACGCTCAGGAACTCACCTGAGCTTTCCAGACACCAAAACGATCTGAAACCGCCGGTAGCAGGACATCTGAACAGCATCCACCAAGACCCCGCAAGCGAGGAGTTGCTGGATGCCGCCCGGGGTGCACCGTCCTGGAACCCTTGTCAGCCCGCCGCTCGCACCGGATCCCAAAGGATCAAGTGCGAGAAGCTAAAGCCTTCAAGGGACCAGGCACACGAGGAGGTTTCCCGCACTTAGCACCCCAACCTAACCTAACCTAACCTAACCTAACCTAACCTAACCTAACCTAACCTAACCTAACCTAACCTAACCTAACCTAACCTAACCTAACCTAACCTAACCTAACCTAACCTAACCTAACCTAACCTAACCTAACCTAACCGGTTGATCCCATAGACGTGTGTTGTCGAAAATTTTACTGACTGCTTGGCTCGTAAAACAAACGCATTCTGCGAAAAAACATTACAAAATTTTCATATACTTTCTCCGGAAAAAATTAATTAATTTTCGGCTTTTTGCATATCAAAAATCACCCTTTTTTCCAAATTTTTGTATCGACACCAGTCCATATTAGTACGAATAACGGTGCGGGCACTCGGTCTGCACCCCCGTTGTGAATTTCGGGCAAATCCGGCGCAGGACCGCTGAAATTTTGGCAATTTTCACTAAAATTCCCACTTTTTCCAAAAAATTCCCGAAATTCCCAGGCATATAGCATCGGCTGCTGTATATCTGCACTGCCCCAGACGAGCCGCGTCTTTTGACACCACTCCCGTCCAAATCCGGGACAAAAATTTTGAAAAAATTGCCCGCCCACCCGCCCATATTCCTGCTATAGGGTTTAAATAATTTCTCCGTCTTCATAGCGAGTTGCAAGTTCGTTCGGCGCCATCTAGTGGACATATTAAAGGAAAAAATAAGTTACACTAACATACTCTTTTGGAGTATAAACCTAAATTAAGCTTTCTTGGTAATCATTGCCTACCTGGGCACGATCCAAAAAATTTTTTGGACGATTTAAATCAAAAAAATAATTTCGAGTTAGCCTTTTTATATATTTTCTTCGCCGACGACGTTTTGGGAAAACACAAATTTATTAATAGACGACTTTAGAGTGAATTAGCATTTAAGACTGTGACGGCGCTTTTTACACGCCAACACAACACTAGTTGACAAAGCTAGAATACCACTAGCAAAATTAGCTTTAAATATATACAACTTATACAAAATCAACCCTAGGTTAAAATAATAGAAAACCAAAGTAACTTTTACTTCACTTACTTACTTTCTTTTTTATTCTAAAAATACTTTATTAGGAAATATATAGAGACGTAACTTCCTCACCTATTGGATACGCACAAGGTAGAGAATAGGTGACGGAAGCCGTATCAAAATTTTAACCATAAGACAAAAAACTGTAAATCGCTTTATCTAATTATCTAAATACTATACAAACAAAATAGTGGTTACCTGTTTTCCCCTCATTCCGCTGACGATACAATTTTACACAAGAGAACTCCCTATACAGAGCCACTCGATTTTTGTCCTTACCTTAACAGCCATAAAAAACATGATGCCGGGAATCCGAAGCCCCGCAATCAAGCCGACCAACCCCGTCCCCCCACCTTCGAGAATGGAAGACCAAGGAGCACCAAGAAGACGAAGTATCGAAGAGAGAATAAGTGACTGGGAACCCACCAAAGAAAAAACCCCTCCTGTGCAGACAACTGGCGCATCCGGAAATGCGTCTAGAAGCACAAACACGACGGGTAACAAATCCCCAGTTAAACTGAAGAAGGTGTTAAGGTCGCCCCCAGTTAAAACAAGGCAAACCGGACTGGCCAAGGCCGGACCTCTTATAACAGCGACAACGACAAAGAAACCCGCAGCGAAGAATAAGGCAGAACCAACCGTACTGCCTGAACCACCTGAGTCCGCCGACTCACTAGAACAGGCCACTCATTGGAGAGACATCGCAAACGACCTCATGAGTGATTCACGGAACTTAAGGACGGATATAAAGGATGGAGTACTCATTGCGGTGAAAAAACTTTATGAGATGATTCTTATACAGAATGACCAAACAAAGGACACAACAAACAAACAAACCGCGGACTGCACCTTCTCCGTCGTCTCCACCACCGAGGAAAACTCGCTTGCCGTGCACCTGGAGGAGCAAACCAAGCTGCTCCAGGAGCAGAGCAGAAAAATAGGAAAACTGCAGGAATTAATGGAAGAGCAGAAGGGCATACTGAAGCAGGTGGTGGATGCGGGAAGGACTTACGCGAGTGTGGCGGCTGCCCCCAGCTCCACCGTTCCAAACCCGGCCCAGAAAGAAGAAACTCTACACTCAGTAGTAATAACGTCGGAGGATGAAGAAAAGACTGGAGATGAGGTCCTCGAAAGCTTCAAAAAAGTGATAGACGTGAAGGATGGATGGATCGAAGTAAGAAAGGTGAGGAAAGCAAAGAACAGGAAGGTTATAATAGGGCTGCAGACAAACGCAGAAAGAGAAAAATTAAAAAAGAAGTTGGAAAATAACACGGAGAGGCTAAAGGTCGAAGAGATCAAAAACCGGGACCCCCTCCTAATATTTAGGAGCGTTACGAATTTACATACAGACGACGAAATAAAAAAGGCGTTTAGGAATCAAAACAAAGACGTCTTCGTCGGACTGTCGGAGAGCGAAAATAGGATCGAAGTAAAATACAGAAGGAAAGCCAGGAACCCCCATACAAGCCACATTGTGCTCTGTGTGTCGCCACTAATATGGCAGAGGACCACCGCAAGGGGCAGTGTGCAGATCGAATACCAGCGCATATGGGTCGAGGACCAGTCTCCGCTGGTTCAGTGCACGCGCTGCCTGGGCTTCGGCCACGGAAAGCGCTTTGCACGGAATCGGTGGACATGTGCGGCCACTGTGGCGGTCCCCACGTTAGATCAGAGTGCCCAGATTACCTGGCGGCAGCTCCCCGAGTTGCAGAAATTGCACAAAGGCCAAACTAGACAGTGTGGAGCACAATGCTTTCGATAGAGCTTGCCAGGTGAGGCAGAAATGGGATGCTATAGCACGCTCCACTATTGCGTATTGCTAAGGGCAGCCAGGAGAACACAAACTTCTACAGGTTCGCGCAGGCAAACCTGCAGAAGAAAAAGCTGGCAACTACAGAGATCCTATTAGAAGTAGAGAAACGCAATATCTCGGTGGCGCTTCTCCAGGAGCCGTACGTGGGCGCGGACAGAAGTATGAGGAACTATAAGGGAGCGCGAATCTTCCAGGCCACGGTCGACGAAAAAGAAATGGTGAAGGCTGCAATCGCAGTCTTTAACCCGGACTTCACTGTCATACAACACCCCACCCTGACCACTGTCAATGTGGCGACAGCTGAAATACAGACTAAGGCTTGGAAGATAGCGCTCATCTCCTACTACTTCGAACCGGACAAGCCCATCGAACCATATCTGGCCCAAATCACAAAGGTAGTGGAAACGCTCAAGCCTAAATACTTGATTATGGGAGGCGACGCCAACGCCAAAAGCCTTTGGTGGGGTAGCCCGGAAACTGACCATAAGGGAGAGGAGATGGCCGGCACTTTGCATGAACTGGGCCTTCACATCCTCAATACCAATGTGTTGCCCACCTTTGACACCATTAGAGGAGGCAAAAGGTACCAAAGCTACGTGGACGTCACGGCCTGCTCAACGGAGGTACTTAATCTGGTGGAGAACTGGAAGGTTGTAGAAGACCTGACAGGTTCGGACCATAACGGCATCTTATTCGACATAAAAATTGAAAAATCAAAAGGAGCACAGGTGGAACGCACAACTAGAAAATTTAACACCAGAAAAGCAAATTGGCAAATGTTCGATGACAAAATTAATCAACTAAAAAACTGAACAAAATTTAAATACGGAAGAAATTAAGAAGGTCGAAAACGCAGAGCAAATTGAGATAATTGTGGACAAAATAAATACTATTATAACAACAGCCTGCAAACATGCAATGCCAATAAAGAGAAAGAAAGAAAAACTTACCGTGCCGTGGTGGTCCGACGAACTCGCAGCCAAAAAAGGGGAGGTCTCCACCTTCAAGCATCGAATCCGGAACGCTGCACCAATCCGAAGAGCCAGAGTAGTGAAGGAGTACCTGGAAAAGAAAAACGAGTATGAGATTGAGGCTGTGAGGGCACAGACGTCGAGCTGGAAACAGATCTGCAGTAAACAGGACAGGGAAAGTGTCTGGGATGGCATCTATAGGATATTGATGAGAACCTCAACTAGAGGCGAAGACGCTCCACTTCTGATGAACGGGAAAACCTTAAATATGGAAGAATCGGCAAATCTGCTCGCAAAAACCTTCTACCCAAAGGATGACGAAAGTAGCGACCAGGATCCCCATCGTAAAATTAGGGAAAAAGCCAAACAAGAGAATGGTGGTGAACATAATACCACATGTGACCCACCATTCACAATGAGCGAGCTAAAGGCGGCTGCTAATTCGTTTAACCCAAAAAAGGCACCCGGAGCAGACGGGTTCACTGCCGACATTTGCCAGAAGGTTATTGAGAACGACCCGGAAATGTTCCTTGAGCTCTACAATAAATGCCTAACTCATCACTGCTTTCCCGCACAGTGGAAAGAGGCCACAGTTGTGATATTGAAAAAGCCCGGGAAGGCTGACTACACCTCCCCAAAATCCTTCAGGCCAATAGGGTTATTACCGGTGCTTGGGAAAATCCTAGAAAAGATGTTGGTAAATCGCCTAAAACACCATCTCCTGCCAAACATAAGCAAGCGCCAGTACGGCTTTATGCCGCAGAGGAGTACCGAAGACTCCCTCTATGCCCTAATGCAACATATAAGAACCAAACTGGACGAAAAGAAAATTGTTACGGTAGTATCATTGGACATAGAGGGAGCCTTCGATAACGCTTGGTGGCCGGCAATATTGCACCGATTGGCAGAAGAAAAATGCCCAGCCAACATATGGAGCATCCTCAATAACTACCTCAAGAATAGGAAAGTAGGGCTAAGATACGGCGGTGCTGAAATTAAAGCAGATACCAGCAAGGGGTGCATCCAGGGCTCCATAGCCGGTCCAATACTATGGAACATCCTGCTGGACCCGCTACTGAAAAGCCTGGAGGAAATGGGAGTCTTTTGCTTGGCCTTCGCCGACGATATCACACTGGTTTTCAGTGGTAACACAGCCCTGGAGATAGAACTCGAGGCAAACAGCAGGCTTGAACATGTTCAGGCGTGGGGCGCGAGAAATAAGCTCACATTTGCACCGCATAAAACAAAAGCCATGGTCATCACGAGAAAATTAAAATTCGACACACCACGCCTGAGCATGAACAGAAGCGCCATCGAAATGGTCAACGAAATTAAACTGCTAGGAGTCACAATTGATAGGAAATTGACCTTTAACAGCCACATATCAAACGCTTGTAAGAAGGCCCTGAATATCTACAAGCAGCTTTCGCGAGCAGCAAAAGTGGAATGGGGGTTAAACCCTGAGGTAGTTCGTATCATCTATACCGCCACGGTCGAACCTGTCATACTCTATGCGGCGAGCGTCTGGGCACCAGCTTCTGAAAAAATACAAGCTAGAAAACAGCTGGACGCATTGCAGCGTGGATTTGCGCAAAAAATATGCGGGGCATATCGAACGGTCTCCCTCAATTCGGCTCTCGTCCTGGCAGGGCTGCTCCCCTTGATCTCCGCATACGCG
>JAEMBS010000216.1:0-10000 GCA_018467065.1 Ephestia elutella | reverse complement strand
GCGGAAATTGTGGAATATTTAAGAGAATGTGGAAAATATACGAAGAGTAGTGAGTTTAATATTTTTTTTAAGAATAGGGAAGCTACACTGTTTGTAATAAAATCTATGTTGTTTTGTCCGTTCGCTGCCGTAATATTCTAGCGCGTGCGGTAGTTTCATATTAGTAGCGTCGTCGCCCGCTCGGCCGGCGTCGGCAGTCGCGAGCGACCATTTTGAATTAGTATTGTTTGGACATCGCGCGGGGAGGCCGCGCCGCATGAAATTGCTCGCGTGAATGGCATGGCGGACGGTCGCCATTGTCCTGTGCGATATCGGTTTGATTTTTAATACGCGAGGGGTCCCGCGTCCTTTGATTGTTAATTAGTTTGAGTTATATTTGTGAATTTCCTGTTTGTTAAATAACTATTGAACGTTTGTGTTTGTGAAACCCTTTACTTTGACTGTTTCTTGTGAGATGCGAAACGTGGCTGCCTGGGGACGCCGAAATCTGTTGCCGAGCCAACTTCGGGAAGAAATCTATTTATTTGTTCTGGGGAATTGAGATCTCGGGGTAGGTTTGGTGTTTAGGGAACCCCCCTTTCCGAAGACACTCAAGATTGGATCCGAAGAGCAGAAGATTAAGTTTGGTAAGTGACCCTTGGGTTTGTGGGTGGTTGTAGCTATTAAGTTAGGTTTAATATACAGGGTTCTGTAGTTCCCGTTGTAAACTACAGTGGTAGCAGACTGCGTATAGGTTAGGTTAGGTTAGTCGGACAGACGTAGTGTCGGGTCGAGGTTTTTTACCGGTATTTTTTTTTACCCGGTAAATTTTTCGGTACCGAACCCTCCCGCCATTTCGTTTGTCCGGATTCTCTGCGCACATTTTCTGGTAGCAGAGCGTAGTTGTTCTGCACATTTTCTGGTAGCAGAGCGTAGTTTATCTACCCTCTATTTGTTCGTTTGTAAAAAATAATTAATTGTTTGTAAAAATTATTAGATTTTTCTTAGTTTGTTTGTATAAGAATATTTGTAACCTTTTTTGTATTTGTTTGCGGTTTGTACCGTGCGTTCCGGGTTTGTGCCATTCTCATACCTACCGCGGTTCTTCGTGTAGTTGTTTGATTTTGTTGTTTTTTATTTACCTTTTGTTATTTTTTGTTTGTGACTTGACGCGATGGCGAAGGTCTCCAATGCTAGGGCGACACTCGCCAACGAATTGAGATGGTTTGTGACGGCCGGAGGACTTCTGTCCCGGAAGGACAGGGAGGGCGCCATACTGCTAAGAGCGGATCACCTCCACTCACGATTGATTAGCGCGGAAGCGGCCATGGTGGTGCTTACCGAAGCCGAACTTGCCCCGGAGGTCTACGCAGGTCACATGGCGGACATGGACCAGATCCTGAGTCTGCACGATGATATCGCGGAGGCGGCGGCCGCAATAAGGGCGAGACAGGCTGGCGGACCAGCCCCTCGCACACCTGTTAGACAGGAAGGACCAGCGGTTACTGGTCGGCTCCCCACCCTTCAGCTGTCCCACTTTGGGGGTAGGATGGAGGAGTGGGTAGCATACAAAAATATGTTTGAGTCCCTGGTCGTAGCACGACAGGATTTGTCGAAGGCCCAAAAGATGGCCTACCTCCTCTCCACTCTGGAGGATGAAGCGTGGTCGCTCATCCAGCACCTCCGGGTGGAGGACGACCAGTACGATACGGCTTGGGAGTTATTGAACTCCCGCTACCAAAATTTACGTTTGTTAGCGGATGCGCACGCCGCACAGTTGATGGCCCTGCCCAAGGTGGCCAACAGGGCACAGTTGCGCCTGCAGTTGCTCACGCCCGTTACAGTGGCCTGTAACGCGCTCCGCACACTGGGGCTGCCGGTGGACCAATGGTCCTTTTTGCTGGTGCACATTGTATTGGGCAAATTACCCAATGACATCCGCTCGCGATTTGAGCGCGAGAATGCGGAACGGGATAGCACCACCCTACCAACATTCACTGACTTGGTGAAGTTTTTGGAGTTTGAGGCACGGGCGGCTGAGAATACCATGACGGACTCAGCGCCATCCAGAGCGCCTGAACGCAGGCCCTTGGAACCCTCATGGCGAGGGAAGCCCCAACAGGGAAGACAACCGCCACCGCGTGGAGCTGGTGCGCGGGTTTCACACACGGCAGCAGTCGCGAGGGACGCGGACTGCCTGCAATGTGGTCGGATGGGCCACAGCCTGCTGCAATGCAGGGACTGGCAGAGACTGCCAGTACAAGATAGGCGCCGCATGGCAAGGCGGCATGAACTTTGCTTTTACTGTTTGGGCAGTCACTATGCACGTGACTGTCCCAGAGCCATACCATGCAGTGCATGCCGTGGGCTGCACCACGTGATGCTCTGCATGAACCGGAACGGGGATGGCCCCCGGTTGTTGAGGCAGGGGTCCCCTATGGGCGGGGGCGCTCCTGCGCGAAGCCCTCCACCATCGGACGGAGGACGCGGCTTCGCTCGTCGCACCCCCCCTCGGGAGGGGGGTCGCGTACCTGCGCGGGTCTTGGCGGACCGGGACCACGCGCCCCAAGGTCATGGCCAGTATGTGGCTGGCCAGGCCCCGGATAGGGCCCCCATGGGCGGGGGCCCTAGATCGGACGTGAGAGTGGGGACACCCCTCCACGCGGGTTACCAATGCCCAACACATGCAGCCGCAGCGGTTTTCTCCGCCGCTGCACGAGTACCCACGGCTGGAGTACCACCCGCCGTACCATATGTATGGCCGGGCCGCGGGTTATGCCCCCCTCAGATGGGGATGTGCACTCGCCCGCCATATTATCCGGGTCAGTGGCGCGCCCCTGGTTTGGAGAGAGTGGGGAGCCCGTAACTAGCTTGCTCCCTTGCTGGGACAGAGCCGCGGACGGTTCTGCTCCCTACCGCGGTGGTCCGCGTATGGGGTCGTGGGGGAGAAGCCATGAATTTGAGAGCTCTGTTGGACTCAGGGGCTCAAAGCAGTTTGGTTACCACTCGAGTGGCACGCCAGTTAGGTTTAGTCGTGGAAGACTCGCCTGTGCCACTTCTTGGAGTTGGTGGCATACAAGTGAAGTGTCTGACGGGCCAGACACTTGTCACCTTTTCTTCGCTGAAGTCCTCCACAATGAGGATCACGACTTCGGCTATGGTAATGGATACCATTGCGGGTTGGCACCCCTCGACAGACATACCGCCGGGTGTGTTGTCTTTGGTTTCGGGTCTGGATTTGGCCGACCCCTTTGTCTTTCATCCCGGCCCAGTGGACTTGCTCCTGGGCTCGGACGTATTGGGTTGGATTTTGTTGGGTACACAGAAGGCTCTGGGTTCGTCTTCACTGATGGCAGTGTCTACTATTTTTGGTTTTGCCCTGATGGGCCCTGTGTTTGATAATGGCACCGCGGAGGAGCCACCGGTTGTCGCATCTGCGTCCTTGGCCAAGACCATGCAAAGGTTTTGGGAGGTGGAGGAGCCACCTATGAGTTCCAGGATGGATCCGGAACACGCTGAGTGCGAAGCCCTTTTTCGATCGACCACGGAGAGGTTGCCCTCCGGTCGGTTTGTAACTAGGTTACCCTTTGTTGCCTCTCGTCCTAGCCTAGGGCAAAGTAGGGCGCTTGCGGAGAAACGACTGCTGTCCATGGAGCGACGCATGCAGCGTGACCACGTACTTCGCGATAAATATATTGAATTTATGCGCGAGTACGAGGATTTGGGTCACATGTCTCCGGCTCGAGTTGATTGGAGCTCAACTGAGCATTATTTTTTGCCCCACCACGCGGTGGTGAAGGCCTCAACGGGCAAGTTGCGGACTGTCTTTGATGGGTCCGCACCCACTTCGAACGGGGTTTCATTGAATCTGTGTTTGCATTCGGGTCCCAAATTGCATAGGGACATAATTGACATCATCTTGAACTTTAGAAGACATCAAGTGGTTTTTGGCGCGGACATCCGGATGATGTTCCGCCAGACAGTCATACATCCTGAGGACAGGCGATTCCAGTTGATACTCTGGCGTGAGCGCCCTGAGGATCCTGTGACGGTGTATGAACTCAACACAAACACGTATGGTTTGAAATCTAGTCCCTATATCGCCATCAGATCATTGCTTGAATTGGCAGAGCGGGAACGGATCCGCTTTCCCCGTGGGGCTTCCGTGCTGTCACGTGACTTGTATGTTGATGACGTGTGCACCGGAGCCCAAAGTATTGAGGAGGCCCTCCTACTGCGGGATGAATTGATTGAAATATTGAAGACAGGTGGCTACGAGCTACGTAAGTGGTTGTCTAATGAGCCTAAAGTTCTAGAAGGGATCCCGGAGGATCACCAACAGAACCCTCACCTGTTTGAGGATGTGGATGATCCCAACAGGATAGCGGTGCTGGGCATGCAGTACCAGCCGCTAACCGATATTTTTACATTCCAAGTGGACTTGGAAATACCAAAGGTCTGGACTAAGAGAACGGTGTTGTCCGTAATAGCCCGTATGTTTGATCCAAGCGGTTGGATCAGTCCAGTGATATTCTCTGCGAAGTGTCTTCTTCAGAGACTTTGGACTTTGGGCGTCTCGTGGGACGAGCCGCTGTTTGGTCCTCCATTGGATGATTGGCTCGAGTTGTTTTCATCGATTAAGGAAGTCAATCGGATTGCCTTGCCTCGTCGAATATTGCCCCCGGGAAATATCGAGCCAGCCTGCATGGCTTTTGTGACGCGTCGGAGCGAGGCTACGCCGCGTCAGTCTATATGCGGACAGTTGACGCCGATGGCCGGGTCAATGTCTCGCTTTTGTTAGGGAAGAGCAAGGTCGCCCCCATCAGGACTAGGCTGACTATTCCCAAGCTTGAGTTGAGTGGAGCTCACCTTCTCTCTAAATTGTTGCATCACGTTGCCAGTGAGCTGGCGGCCACGGTCGAGATACGAGACATCTTCGCCTGGTCGGATAGCCAGGTCGCGCTTGCATGGTTGCGCGCGGCCCCACATACCTTGGAGGTTTTTGTGGGAAATCGGGTTTCCCAAATCCAGAATATCGGAATTGATATAACATGGAGACATGTGCCGGGAGAGCTTAACCCAGCGGACTGTGCTTCCCGAGGTTGTACGGCACCAGAATTGGTGTCACACCCGCTCTGGTGGGGTCCAGAGTGGCTGATGGGATCAGAAACTTCTTGGCCTGTCTGTCAGACAGATGTTACTTCTTTGAGTTTGACTGGGCTCCGTGTACATGCTGTAGTCGCTGAGACGACGTCGGAGCCGGATTGGCTACTTGCTCGGTATAGTAGCTTGGATAAGCTTCTGGGTGTTACCAGTTGGATTAAGCGTTTCATACATAATTGTAGAAACCCACAGGCAAAGCGGTTGGAGCCGATTGCAGGTGCAGAAGAGCGCCGGAGCGCATTGTTGCATTGGGTCCGTGTCGTGCAGACCGGACGGTTTGAGTCAGAGCTTCGTATTTTGCGCGACGGACGCGCTAAGTTGAAGGGCGCGGTCGCTCGTTTGAACCCGTACATCGACTCGGATGGGCTTCTTCGGGTTGGAGGCAGGCTCCGGAAGGCGGATCTTCCATATGAGACTCGCCATCCTCTGTTGTTGCCCAAGGGCGGACCCTTGGTGCAGCTTTTGGTGTCTGATCGACACATTCGTAACGCCCATGCTGGGTGCAATGCTTTGTTGGCTATTTTGCAACGCGAGTTTTGGATTTTGTCTGCCCGAAGAGCAATCCGTAGTGTCCTGTTTCGATGTATTGCATGTTATAGGTTGAAGGCATCCACGATGCAACCACAGATGGGTGATTTGCCCGCTGATCGAATCCGACCTTCGAGACCGTTTGACGGCGTTGGAACCGATTTTGCCGGTCCCTTTTCGATCAAGGCTTCTCCCTTTCGTAATGCCCGTATTGTGAAGGGCTATTTGTGTGTATTTGTTTGTTTGGCCACCAAGGCTGTCCATTTGGAGGTGGTATCGGCTCTGACTACGGAGGCCTTCGTCGCCGCGTTGGATCGCTTTATTTCGCGTCGAGGTCTACCTTCCCTTATTAGGTCTGATAATGGCACAAACTATAAAGGAACTGTAAATTATCTTAAGGATGTTTCTGTGTTTATTGATAAAAATTGTACTAGTTTAAGTCAAATTGCTGCCCAAAGGGGAATAACCTGGAAGTTTAGTCCCCCAAGTTGCCCCCATTGGGGAGGGATTTTTGAAGCGGCTGTGAAATCCGCAAAGACCCACCTCCGCCGCATTATCGGAGAAACGGCTCTAACTTTTGAAGAGCTGGCCACAGTGTTTTGTAAAGTTGAGGCGGTCCTCAACTCTCGTCCTCTCTGTCCGCTATCTCCAGATCCAAATGACTTGGAAGCTCTCACCCCTGGTCATTTTTTGGTGGGAGGGCCGTTGAATGCCCTGCCCGAATACCCGTGGAAGGATGAACGCGTATATCGGTTGTCGCGTTTTCAAATGTTGCAGCAAATGAGCCAGGACTTTTGGCGTCGCTGGTCGCTTGAATATTTGCATTTGCTGCAGCAAAGAGTGAAGTGGACAGACAGGACTGAGCCTCCCAGGAGGGTGATTTAGTATTGTTAAAAGAGGCAAATTTGCCCTCATTGCTTTGGCGACGAGCTCGCATATTACGTTTGATTCTTGGCGGAGATGGCACTCCGCGTGTGGCTGAGGTGTTGGTCGACGGTTCGATTTTGAGGAGAGCTGTGACCTCTCTCGCCCGCCTTCCCGTAGAGTAAGCTAGCGGTCTGCTTCTCAGACCGGGACGGGGGGATGTTTGTAATAAAATCTATGTTGTTTTGTCCGTTCGCTGCCGTAATATTCTAGCGCGTGCGGTAGTTTCATATTAGTAGCGTCGTCGCCCGCTCGGCCGGCGTCGGCAGTCGCGAGCGACCATTTTGAATTAGTATTGTTTGGACATCGCGCGGGGAGGCCGCGCCGCATGAAATTGCTCGCGTGAATGGCATGGCGGACGGTCGCCATTGTCCTGTGCGATATCGGTTTGATTTTTAATACGCGAGGGGTCCCGCGTCCTTTGATTGTTAATTAGTTTGAGTTATATTTGTGAATTTCCTGTTTGTTAAATAACTATTGAACGTTTGTGTTTGTGAAACCCTTTACTTTGACTGTTTCTTGTGAGATGCGAAACGTGGCTGCCTGGGGACGCCGAAATCTGTTGCCGAGCCAACTTCGGGAAGAAATCTATTTATTTGTTCTGGGGAATTGAGATCTCGGGGTAGGTTTGGTGTTTAGGGAACCCCCCTTTCCGAAGACACTCAAGATTGGATCCGAAGAGCAGAAGATTAAGTTTGGTAAGTGACCCTTGGGTTTGTGGGTGGTTGTAGCTATTAAGTTAGGTTTAATATACAGGGTTCTGTAGTTCCCGTTGTAAACTACAGTGGTAGCAGACTGCGTATAGGTTAGGTTAGGTTAGTCGGACAGACGTAGTGTCGGGTCGAGGTTTTTTACCGGTATTTTTTTTACCCGGTAAATTTTTCGGTACCGAACCCTCCCGCCATTTCGTTTGTCCGGATTCTCTGCGCACATTTTCTGGTAGCAGAGCGTAGTTGTTCTGCACAACAAAGCAAAGTTGTTAAGGAAGAAATAGTAGCAGAAATATGAATTTTATAAGAAATAGAAATGAAGATGTTAAGTTTGAGAGGGGAATCACAAATATAGAAGAAAGTGAAGAAGATGTTAGTGAAGATGAAGAAGATATTGAGAATCAAGATGTTTTCAAAAACATCTTGATTTGGAAATGTTGATGAAATGGAAGAAAATATTGAAGAAATTGAAGAAGAAGATGAAGTAAATGTTGAAGAACAGGATATTTTTGAAGATAGTGTAGAGGAAATGGATATTAGAAGGAATGTTGGAGAAGATTCGGAGAATGAAGTGAATAATAGTGTTTCTTTAGGACATGAAGATGTTGTTGAAGATAATCGGAATAATATAGTTAGAACAGAGGATATAGGTGATTTATTTGAGGATGCAGTTGAATTAGTAGATGAAAATATCGTTAGAAGAATTTTACCAGAAAGAGAGAGGAGACTACCTACAAGATTGAATGATTACGATTTAGAAACGTCATTCCTAACGTATAAAGAAGTACTAAAGAGTGAAGAAAAGGAACATTGGGAAAAAGCAATTCAAGTGTGTGCCGTTGGCACTAATATTATACGGCATAGTAACGTGCCCCGCCCCGCACGTTATGTGCCCCACAGCACAACCTGACCCGGGGCTTAACCGCGTCAGTTAACTGGGGCTCCACCGTATCCTGACTATTGGTATAAGTTGGTACAGAGCGACTAGATAGTCACTGAGAATGATAACAGCCTGTGCACTCGGTCAACCGTCCTCACACCGAGACGTATCTGAATATAATGAGTCACAGCTCAATGCGGGTAGCGGGGAACATGACGCTCCGCTGTACGCCACATCTCTCCTTTCTTTTGATGATTTTAATACAGATAAAGGTTTTCAATAATTTTCATTACCACTAGTATGAAATAAATCCAAAGTAACCCTTTACATCAAATTTCAAATTATATACCATCGCAATTCTTAAAGCTGCAAACTACCAGCGTTTCGGAACGACCACTGCTGAGAAGAAACGCCGAAAGAAACTCATTACAGTATTGGTCGCTATTATGTCATTCTGACATGACATGATTTCTAATTTTTATTTTGGTATGTTTTTTCTATATTACTATTATATATTATATTACTTTATAATCATGTGCATGGTCAAAAGAACGCGAACAATCTCATAGGAATCATATAAATATCTGCATCAATAAATTTAAAAGATATTATTTACATCATGTGCATGGTCAAAAGAATGCGAACAATCTCATAGGAATCATATAAATATCTGCATCAATAAATTTCGATTCTCATCTCGCAAATTGGGATCATTAAAATATTCTGCGCCATTTCCTTTACCGAAAGTCACTTAGTTTCACAGATTTTAATCTCATCATAATCAACATGTCCACTTTCCCAACATCGGCCACTTATCCCTTTTTCTTTTTCTTTCTTTTTTTTTAACTTTTCGTTTAATCATACTAAAAATTCATTCCTTCATAGCAACATCATTGTTAGAGGTAGATACTTGCCGAATTAGAAAAATTTTAACAACCACATGTCGGTATATTGCATTTATTTACTTGTATTTTGATCATATTTTTATTATTTTTTAATTTGATCAACCCAGTTCAATGTTTGTAGAAATTGTATTTTATAATAATTACTTACTACAGTTGAAAGATGAACAACGACAACTGCTACAGTATGTCAAAACTTTGAAGAAATGCCAGAAATATTGTTAATTATTTTGGTCATGAAGTAGACACGATACCATTGCTTGGCGTAAATTCTGGATCTAAACTTAGCCGGAACAGTATATAGACCTTCTCTATAAAACACACACAAATAAGGATTTGCTGTTAATAAAGCATGAGTTGCTTATTAGTTAAATCTGTTAAAGTAGCAACTAAATTAAAATCTAAATAACAAGGATAAGTTTTTTTTTTTAACTTAATGTTATGTAGGTACTGATCAAAGGATCAGTATTGCCATTCAACTTGGCAATTCTGCCAGTCTTCTGGGCACCTTACCGCAAGGCAACATCTTGTCAGGACGACATTAAATTTATCCATACCTACTTTAGTTTTATGTTAATGTTTCCAGTCCAGTGTCAATTTCAATTAATACTATATTAAAATAATCATTTTATTAAATTGTATGTAATGTACCTACATTAGTTTAATAAAATACATATTTGTTTATGTATTAGCTTAGGAGTGACTATTCTGTATTTTTAAACTTAATTTGGCAATAAGTTTTTTGTAACCTGTCAGTAGCAGGTTCAGAATATATATATTTTTTAATGATCTGCATTATACATTTTTCCAATATACATTATATTTAATTACAACCCAACAATATGGATTTGCTAAGACTGGACGTCTCCAATACTTTTATAGCTGCTGGATCACAATCATTTCTTTAACCACCT